>LZPO01108506.1:17262-31505 GCA_001675575.1 Neotoma lepida
GTGGCAGCCAGCACAGCCCTTCCTGCCAGCGTCTCTATTCTTGTGTGACCACAGAAGGCACTACAGAAAGAAGCCAAGGTGAGAGCAGGCCAGCCAAACTGAGCGATATCTCCATGACAACAGCTTGTCTATTAAGCAATAGATACTGGCTTGTCAAAGGTCAAGTTGTCCAGGTGAGGCCTTCTTTCCCAGCACATCCTCAGAAATATTCATCTTCCTTGTCAGTATCTCTTTCCCCAACCTCAGGGCTCTGAGATTTGAAGACAGTGACCCAATTAGCCACTGAGAGCACTTGAATATGTCCACATGTAGCAATAGAGAACAGGTCTTGATGTGGTTGGCAAGGCGTCACTTGGTTTCCCTGCACCTTTTCAGGCCACCAGTGTCTTGAGGACAATCTTAGCCCTCACATCACACATCTCAGGTGGGTTTGAGGCTTTAAATAGCTTCACTAGCTTACTATCTATAACTTTATATATTATTGCATACATTGCTTCTANAGAATACTGGTGATAGGAGAACCCTGAAATGGATCTTCACAGTGGGTAAGAGAGAAAGCAAGGATGGAACAATGACCCTGAAGCAGCACCTCCAGCNACATCATAGAGCAGCCAGAAGTACACCCCACTGGACTGGACATCTCCTTTACCNGTGTAGCATATCTGAGAAGCACATTTGCCAAGCCCTCTGCATACATTCAGGTGTGGTCAGNTGCTTTTTAGAAAATGTTGGTGGAGAGCCCCAGAGCCTCCAGNCTTGGGCTGCAGGGGATGCAGATGCTCCTGTAGGTTACATCACTAACTGGGGAGAGGGAAACTCTTTCCTGACAGCTGGGCACCTGACTTGTGTATGTCCCAGGATGAGTCATTTTAAACTTCAAAAAACAGACAAACCTTAGTCTCATGATGACGGACCACCCTTTGTACTTTTAATGTGACACATTTGGTTTTGTTTTCTCAACCATGATTCCTCTGGGATGGGACAAGGACACCCGGTTCTGCAGCAATCCAGAGCCCAAGGACGGTCAGGCTTCTGAGAAATAGCCATGAGCAATATATACAATATATTACATACATTNTATATAGTATATAACTGTATATTATATACTATATACAATAAAACCCAATATTAAAACAGATTTTTTAAAAAATATGACAAACATCTCTCAACAGACATCTTACCAAAGAAAATATACACATGAGAAATGAGAATGGGCAAAGATTCTCTCTGTTATCATGGAACTGCTAAGCAAAACAAGTAGTANTTCCATACAANAGAAGAGCCAAGATGCAAAACACTAACTACACAAAATGTGAACAAGAACTNGCCTTCACATTTAATGAATGGATGCTTACAGGAGTTTTACTCNCAATTATTACAACTAGGAATCAACCAAGANGGCAGTCAGTGGATGAGTTGATACAAAAGCTATGGTATGGCTAAACAATGGAATATTATTCAGAATAAAGAAGGAATGAGCCATCCAGCCACAAAAGGACACAGAAGAATATTAAATGCACGCTGCTAAGTGAAAAAAGCTAGTTTGAAAAAGCTCCAATCTATATGACCCTAACTATGGGATTCTGGAAAAAGCAGAAGTACAGGGAGAGTATAAAGATCATCATTTATTGGGGGGCGCGGGTGGGTGGGAGAAAGGGATGATCTGACAGAGTACAACAGGCTTTTGGGACAATGAAACTTCTCTGTGTGAAACTATAATGGTGGGTGCATGTATTGTGCTTTAGAGCAAACCCAGAGTCCAACAATGAACCAGAATGTAAGGTGTGAGTGCTGGTTGCTAACAGTATAGGTCCATCAAATATATCAAATGCATACTCTACAGTGGAGTTTTGATAGGGGGAGGCTAAGTGTGCATGGGGACAGGGAACATGGGGACATAGGAAATTTTTCTACTTTCTCCTTAATCTTTTTTTGTGGATTTAAATTTTNCCTAAATGTATTCCATTTAAAATAGTAACAAGAAATAAAATGAAAATAAATGTTAGAGGGCTTCATGCTTTGTCAGGGTAAATATTGTATCCCAAAATTCTTGGTATGCACACACACACACACACACACGAGCACAAATTCTGAAACCTTACACAAAAAGAGAATGACTCAGAGTTACTGAAAGAAAAGGGGGGAGGAGAGAGAGAGAGAGAGAGGGAGAGAGAGAGAAAATGTGCCTCTTGCTGTGGGTCACGCTCACTGGAGGAGAGTTTTAAGTCCTTGAGATTTCTTCAAACAAAAATATTACATTACCTCAGCATCTCATGCAGTGTTGAAGAGCTGTAGATGTGAAAGAGACGCCAGGGGAACCCTCTCCTACACAGATGTATGCTACTCCCTCAGACCTACCTCAAATCCACCTTGTGCACCAACATCAATNTGCATAACAAGAGGAACAGGTCTCAGATTTTACCTTAAAATTACTACAGTAATACTTCTCTACCTAAGCAATCTTCAGCCTTCTTTGGATGCTTATACTTCTGGTTCCTCAATCAATCAGAAGTGTCTGAGTCAAGGATGCAATGGAGGGGTGTGGTGGANCAATGCTGTCTAAGTGTGGCCACTTGGATGTGTGGACATGTGTGTTGGTTAATTTTATGTCAATTAGACACAAGCTAAGAGTTGTTTGAGAAGTGGGACTCAATTGAGGACATTCTCCCATAAGACTGGCCTGTAGCCAAGTCTATAGTGCATTTTCTTGATTAATGATTGATGTGGGTGAGCTCAGCACCCTTAGGGTTGTTCCTTCCAAGGGGGGGTGATTCTTGATGGTATAAGAAAAGTCTGTGCAAGACATGGAGAGAAAGCCAGCAAGCAGCATTCATTCACGGCTTCTACTTAGGTTCCTGCCTCTAGGTTCGTACCTTGAGTTCCCTCAGTGACGGAGTGTGAACTGAGAGTTGAAAGCTGAAATAAACCCTTTCCTCCATAACTTGTCTTTGGTCATGGTGTTTTATCACAGCAACTAAAACCCTAACTAAGGCAACACATGAATGGACAGCTTCATCAGACAATCCTTCAATGTCCTCAGNGAAGTGGAGAACACAGGCAGGAAGAATAATTCTTTCAGGCTGCTGGTAAGGATGTATGTCTGCAGGAAACAGTCTACTGAAGTCAGCTTTCCAGTTTGCGNAAGCCCCTGCCCACAGTGGTTCTGAGCACAGGAAAAGGGCTTCTTTCCATATGCAAAAGAGAAGGATGCATTCAAAAATGGCATGGTGGTGAAGTGCCCCCGGCTAGCTCCTTGCCACACTTGTTTGTCCCAACATCTGGAGGGAACAGGTAGGCAAGGTACTGCCCTTCCAAGAAGACTCACCTGCTGCTCAAGAAGTTCAGGAGACGATAGAGAAGGGAAATGGATGCTGAAGAGCAACTGAGATGGAGACGTATTTATTGAGCAACTGTTCATGGTGTGTACACATAACACATACACACACACAAGTGTGACTAATATAGATTCCCCCCAGGTATGCAGTAAAAAACCACCACAAGTAAGATAGGCAAGTGGCCACTGGAAACCTTTATTTTCACACAATTGAAACCAGCATGAGGAACTTAAAGGGNTCCAGGCCATGTCTTAGAAGCAAATTCATACCCCAGAACTCTTCTTCAATACCAGTTTGTTCATTGAGGGCCCAGACACAAGCCACTGCCAACCCCCTCTGTGTGACTTCTTTTGGTTCTGGTAGCTTGAAGCACCAAGGATGCCACCCCCAGGGTAGTTTTGAACTCCAGGTGTGCACCTTGTGTTCAGAGGTCAATGCATTCTTCCNGGCTGCAAATTCTTCCTCTTTCTGCTCAAGTCTCTCGTGGGAGGTGGGGAATCCAAACTTACTTTTCCCTGGGCCATATCTAGGCACAGCTGAGAAAAGAAGCTCATGGGCTCCATCCCTTAACGTTTCCTTTCCAGGAAAGAGGTAAATTCAGCAAGTGTGTGGTCAGGGCTGCATAGCACCGAGGGGTCCTCAGAATTGGCTGCCACACTTTTCCTAGTGCTGACAGGGGAGCTGAGCCAGGAAATGACTTCTTGTCCTTGAAGATGCTCCCCCAGAACCAATAGCATTTGAAATAACAAACAATAACAATAATATTAATAATAATCTGNCTGACAGCATCTGTTGGTTTTAATAACTGTGAGGTCTCTGAGGAAGGGAAGAGAGAATTGAGGATAGGCAGGCAGGGAGACAAGAGTATGAGGGAGAGAAACAGGACAAAAAAGTGAGAGAAAGGAGGAGGAGAGAAATAAACAGGATCTTAAGTGTTTCAAGGCTTCTGGCTTCCCACTGAGTTCCAAGTTCAAGTTTCAGAAATCCACAGTAGTGTTTCTGTGTTCCAGAATCTTCTATGGGCCCTTCACATTACTTGGCCGGGCAGCAAGGCTGGCAAAGTATGCACACTGGGAGGGGTCACACTGTCCAGGAGGGCCAGGAGGACCTGGGGGGCCAGGATGTCCAGCTGGTCCTGTCTCTCCTTGCGGGCCAGGGCTTCCTGGGAGTCCATCTTTAGCATAGCCGGGTTCCCCAGGTTGACCTGGCCCAGGAAGCAAAAGAAACAGAAGGCATTCACATTCAGAAGCAGGTTTATATCCAGGAGCAAAAGATCCCTGTAAGCTTTGTGATGACATGATATGAAATAGGATTCAACGGGTACTCAGAGAGAATTGCCTCTGCCTGATGCTCTAGACCAAGAGAGAGAACGGCCCATGTGAGCATCAGNTAGAGCAGCAGAAGGGGCATCTTCACTGTCTGAGCTAGGGAAGGAATCCAGACACCATGGAGGAGAAACAGACAAGNGAAGTGCAGTCTGTTGGGGTGCAAGCTTTCTACTCAAGTCAGATGAGAAAGCAGGGCCCTATACTCTTACACAGTCTAGTGGACACATCTGAATTCCAAGTGGGATGGCAGAACAGGCCTAGTGAGTGAGTCTCAGCCCAGTGTACCTGTCCTTACAGGGACACTGACAACCCTACATAATTCAATATTCAAATGGTCTGGGATCTGTTATCTTTTCTCAGTCTTATCTACATGTTAAACTTGAACCACACACTTGAACTATAATTTTTTTTATTNTACCAAGTAAAGAATATAGCATCCAGGATATACATAACTGGTCATTATAGAGTTCAAAAGAACTCTCTTTAGACTNAGAGAATATTACCTATAAATAAACTTCTATGCCTACACTTACCAAGTGCTGTGTTATCATACNTAATTAATCTAGCTTCCTCTTTTGCCTCAACAACTGGGAAGCTTGGTGCTAGATGTGGTGGCCAACTTGGGTTTGTCACATTTTCCTTCACTTCTTAGCACTCTGTCAAATTTTTTTTTTTAATAAAGTAAACAAGAAGCGAACCTTTCCATTGCGAGTGCCTTTAGAATTCAGGAACTCTGCTGATGGTCTGGCAAGAGTTACTTAATACACAGCCCTGCTTGTGAGAAGTCCTTGTTTCAGCAGTGCTAAGCATGCCTTCCACTGGGATGCCCTGACAGTGGTCCCTGATTCAACCTGACAGTGTAACATACCAGATANTCTACACATCCTNTTCTAGATGGTTCCCACTCTGTTCCCTTTCTACAAGGTCTCCTATTGCAGAATAGTATTCTATTATATTCTATTTGAAAGTCAGCAAGATATAAACAATATTTATGTCAAACCATCATCTCTAATAAAAATAANAACACGTGTCCAACTGTAGCAAATTTGGAAAATCATGGAAGGATAAAACTAAAGTTAAATTAAAAATAAGTCAAATGTTCATAATGATCCAGAGTAAGCATAAAAGTTAAGAGTTAAATTTAAAAAGCAGAATCCTCAGGACTGGGATGGAGGGAGGATTCTATGGTAGAACATGCATGAGGCCTAGGTTCAATCTCTAGCACTGCCTCCCAAATACACACACACACACACACATACATACATACCTGTCTCTTATACACATCTAGATGTGTATAAGAGACAGCTTACACATACTTAAAAACTTACACACACATGCACATGACTGCTTGTGAGGTAGAATTTGACAACCTAGAGTTGAGCGTCTTCTATGCTCACATCTCCTCTCCAGTGTGACAGCTGCTGCCCTCAGGAGCTCTCCCAGCACAGACATCAGGCATAGTGGTTGACCAGTTGCCATTTTCNCCATTATTTCCAGGTTTCAGAAGTGAAAGTCCCAAGACCCTACAACCCCTCAGCCTCAGGAGGCTCACCTTTGGCTGAACCTTTGATTGAGGTTCCCTNGGCATATTCTGAGGAAGGCTAATGGGGCATGATTGAGTGTGGGGTTTAAGAAGATGACTGTCACCTTGCCAGTGGGGGTCTTACCACTTAAGGCAAGTTAAAGTGTAGAAGAAAGTCCTAAAGAGAGATGAATCTCCAGCACGCCTGGGCTTATTTGGTATATGCCAATCCCTCCCTCCCCTTGGACCACTTCTCAAATTTGGTCATTTATTATTTTTAATTGGAGTACAATAATTCTGCATATTTCTGGGTCATGATTTGCTTTTTGATGAATGTTTATTTATATTTTATGTATATTCTGTTTTTCTTGCATTTCTGTATGCGTACTGTGTGCTTGTCATCCTGGTGGATACCAGAAAAGTGCATTAAATCCCCTGGAACACAGATACTGTGAGCTGCCCTGTGAGTGCTGGGAATCAAACCCAGTTTCTCTACAAGAGCAGACAGTGCTCCTAATCTCTGAGCCAAATGTTCAGGCCCACAATGTGATTTCTTTTCAGGACATGGGTACAAATGTAAACCAGAACAATTAGCTTCTATACCANCNCAAATATTTATCATACTTTCATGTTGGAAACACCAATATCCTTTCTTCTGGTTATTCTGAAACACTAAATAAGTGATTGAGACTTTTGACTTAGGAGGTACACCTCGAGGACTTGAGAAATATTTCATTAAACAATGAGTGCTCTGTTTCTCCTTAGAGTGGCNCAGTCCCTCCTTCTCTTCCCACAAGCAGGGGTACCACTGTGTGCCCCTGCCTCCATGGTTGATGTCCATCCAGCCTGAGACACTGAACCTTCATACCTGGTATTCCAGGGGGGCCCATCTCTCCTCGGAGGCCAACTCCAGGTGTGCCAGGATCACCCTTGACTCCTCTTTCACCTGATGGGAAGAATATACACCTTGAGCGTTGGAGACTCAAGATGAGAGTAGAGACAGGGAGTCCCAACCCACAGGACACAGATGCAACCCATTATCACTGAAGTGTTTCACTCACACCAGCCTGTTCACACCTACTCCTGTAAAAATACCCCAGCTCTCATGTATACACACACACACACACACACACACACACACACACTCAAGCCTATTTTTCCAACTCAAAATATGTACATGCAGACACTAAAGGAAACAGATACTTTTTCCTGAAAACATCCTCAGATACACTTCTTTATACACACACATTCACTCAAGCACCTANCTATCTAGTTACATACATACATGCACATACATACATACACAGAAGTAAATACAAAGTATACAGGTCTACACCTACACATTCACTAAACCACAGGTAACTAAAGTCACACACCCACAACTCACTTACACACATATCAGTCTTTATGTCTGNTCTCGTTATTGGTGTCCTCNCTCACACACACAGTCTGCATGTGTGCCCTCATTATTGGTGTCCTTGCCAGTGTACTTGAAGCTTCTTATCTGAACCTTATTGAAGAAGGAACTATGTTGATAAATAAATGAATTCAACATATACCACATGTGTATCTGAGAAGGGCAGAGGACAGCCCTAGATAGCCCAGAACTTCANTTGTGAGCATCCATGTTGATATCGGGAACTGAACCCATGTCCTCTCCAAGAGCAGGGAAAGCTCTTAACCACTGAGCCATCTCTCCAGCTCCTCCTCATCGTCACTGTTTTAACTGTTACAATTGTCAGTATTCTGCCACAAACCAGTGTCTATAAATTATGCTTCCTATAGACATTTATTTTGTGTAATTTGTTTGATGAACTAATACCAATAGCCAAGAACACACAAATTTAACAAAAACCCTTTTATAAATAGAAGAAATACCACAGGGGATAGATGGCTAAACAGTCATAAGGATATGAGAGATCAAAAGAGAAGACGGTAGGTACAACCATTTCCCTAGCCTATGGTCACTAAAATGAATCTGTAAGTCCACCCATCAGAAGGGAATGGACCCCAGGCTGGGAAGTTTTGAGTCTAGTCCTTCCTCTCTGCTCTTCATGTCTGCTTGTCTGCAAGGAAAACATTCTGACCTTCTTGCCACTGTGCATCCTCTGGAAGAGTGGATGGGCTCTTCCACTTGAGAGAGAATCTCCTATAGTCTCCTATTGTCTCCAGTGTTCAGATAGGTTAGCCAGACAGCCAGACAGTTAGTGCCCATTTCAGCTGTAGCTCAAAGTCATTTGGCTGGATTTTAAAGCTGACATTTAATATCCATTGCCTGGAGATTAAATGTCATGTCACCCAGTCAGTTCCAAACTGGATGGGGGAAGAAGAAAACATNTGCATCACCCCTGTAACTTGCGCAAGGGAGATGGAGAGAGAAAGCAAGAAAGTAAGAGAAAACAGGTTCAATCTTCCTGGCATAATTTCTCAAAACTGTCAAGTATAAAAATCTTGAATGTATGAAAAGAATTACATGATGCCAAAACTCAGCGTTGCTGAGCTTATGGGAATGAAAACAAGATGAATAATGCAGGCTCTGCAGGGTATGCACCCCACAACCAGTCCCCACTCAGCCCTCAGTTTCCAAAATGCTGTCCACTCACCTTTGGGGCCCATTGGTCCAGAGGGACCTTCCAGACCTCCCTGGCCAGGCCGGCCTGGCTCACCTATGGGGCCTGTCCGGCCTGGAAGCCCATCTTTTCCAGGGGGTCCTGGGGGCCCAGGTCTGCCTTGAGAGGACTTCGTGTGTGCTGGAGGCATCTGGGCCAGGAGGTAGGCAAGTTTGGCTAGGGAACAGGAAAATCAGAGATGTTTATGAAGAATGGATCGAGGGTGAAGGACAGAGTGGCAGCTCACTACAAGCTGGAAATGAGGAACAAAACCAACTGAGAGTAAAGACAAGGGACAGCTCCTATACACACACACTTCTGTGTGACCACTGCAGCATCCGCAGTTGTAGTGATAATTAATAGCAGTATCAACAATGCGGTAGCATTGGTTCTGGCAGTAGCCGCATTATTGGTGTTTGTGATGACGGCAGCAGTAATGACAGTCACCGTGACTGTCAGTTGGGGAAACTGAGGCCTGGGATGTTTAAGTGGCTTGCACAAAGCTATTTATTGACTTATCTTCTGGGGGTATCAGGTCCCTCATCTACAACTGAAGAGACGAACGAGCTGTTAATTGGAGATGCTTATACATCTGTGATACAAGCAATACAGAATCAACTTAAAACCCAGAGCTCCAGCTGGGTGGGCTCATTTTCCTGATGGACCAGGGATCCAGTGCTCACCTAGTGGTTGCCAAGAACCACCTAAGTTTGTAGAGTCAGAGGGAACTGGATCCNAATGTCTGTCCAATGGGTGCAGTGATTAGGATAAGGACTAACATTCTGATTGGTAAGAGTGAGGAAGAGGTGGGATTTCTCACTGCCTCACTGACTCCCTCTGCCTTTGCACCTTNACAAGGCACCAGGGCTCTATGGAGTCCATCTCAGTGACCTTGGCCATTTGCTGAAATTTTCTGAGTCTTGATTTTCTTATCTTTAGTGGAAGTCGATGTTTCCTCCTCAAAGGCTGTTTGGAAAAAGGAACTCTTCCCAGCAGATGGTCCCAGATTCATTTAAAACCAGGGGGTGGCCGGGTGGTGGTGGCGCACGCCTTTAATCCCAGCACTNGGGAGGCAGAGGCAGGCAGATCTCTGTGAGTTCGAGGCCAGCCTGGACTACAGAGTGAGTTCCAGGAAAAAGCGCAAAGCTACATAGAGAAACCCTGTCTCGAAAAACCAAAATAAATAAATAAATAAATAAAAACAGGGGGTGGCACTGCACTAGGGCAGAAGCCATTCCATCACCAACAAGTCTAATACTCAAGAACTTGGAATACTTGGAACTCTAGCAGTCAATCCTCAGACCTGCCCTGCCCATTGGGGCTTCCATTCTCTCCAGCCTATCTCCTGCCTCACCTCCCTCATCCATAGCCCATCCACGTTCAGCTAGACTCCAGAGGGGCTGGGGAGAGTCACAGAGCAGATGGTGCTAATATGCTGTCATCATTCACTAGGAGTCACCTTTACTAGGGGTGACAAGGCAGAAGCTGCAGATCCATTTGAGGGAGGCTCTGGAGAGTAAGGCCTCAGTTTAACTAAGGCTGGGCCTTCAAGGAACCTCTCAAGCTTGCTGCTCCACATTAGCCTGCCCCTAGGGTGCTGTCCTGGTACTTAGTGATGAAAGCAGCAGCTGCTCACTGGGGATCTTACCCTCGAAGCTACAATGAAGTCCAGGTACTTACCTTCTAGCTGCTTCCCGAGCTCTTCCTGAATGAGGCGCCGCAGGGTGTCAATGGATGGAGACTCACCCTAGGATGGATGTGTGGTTGTTGAATGAAATGGCCCCCATAGGCCCATAGGAAGGGGGACTATTAGAAGGTGTGGCCTTGGAGTCAGTGTGGCCTTGTTGGAGGAAATGTGACACTGAGGGGTAGGGGGTGGGCTTTGAGGTCTCTGAAGCTCAAGCCAGGCCCAGTGGCTCAATTGCCCTTCCTGTTGCCTGACNATCAAGATGTAGAACTCTCAGCTACCTCTCCAGCACCATATCTGCCTGTGTGCCACCATGCTTCCTGCCATGATGATAATGGATTAAACCTCTGAACTGTAAGCCACTCTCAATTAATGTTTTCCTTCATAAGAGTTGCCCTGGTCATGGCATCTATTCACAGCAATAAAACCCTAAGACAGGAGGGAAGCAGAGTTACTTATCTTCCCAGTAACTCTCATCAAAGACCCCCAAAATCAAGAAGCTGATGAGAAGCACAGATAGGGGCAATCATACCCTCTGTCTACCCCATTCCACAGCTGCAGCCCATTCCTTTCCTCTCTGCCATTTAGACCCTGCTGTACCATCAGCATAGCACCTTAGACTTTAGNCTCTCAGATCCATCATGTCCTTCCCTCAAGACCTTTATTTATTCTTCAGTTTATTTCCTCCTAGTACAAACTATTATACTCATAAAACCAAACCCACATTGGGTATGGACAGTATGGCCTCAAAAGCTTGCCCTCCTCCAGAACATATCTTTTGGGCTGCTGCTATGCCAGCTCCTGTTTGATTCTCCTGGTTGGTATCTTGTCCCTGTACTCCCCATGGCCAGATCTGTACTGCTTAAGTCCATACTGGCCACATGCAAATGAGTGAACCACAGAAGCTGAGGAATTTATCTACAAGAAAGGCTGAATGCTCACATTATGACAACAATTCTCAGAAGGGTCTAGGAAAGNATTCTCTCTGCCCTGTCAGGATCCACCCTTTCCTGTGTGACTCCTGTAGGGTAGTGCTCCCAAGAGTGGGGCCCCCTGTGCTTCTATCAGCCCAACAAGTTGCATGGAGTAGATNCCATTCCCTTGCTCTCTTATTCTTTATCTGGCCAGAAACCTTTGTAAAAGCCTCAGATGTTCCATTGTTCCCACACAGCACAGGACACACAGAGCTTGGCAAGGCTTCATGGGGGTTTTGGATGCCAAATGAGTCCTTTTGATTTCCCCTGGACTTATCCAAGAGGGCAGGCTCTGGGCACCAAGATTCTTAGAGTCACCACAACCAGAAGCAATTGAAACCATGGAGCTCCAGCACTAGCAGGGACAGGGAGTGACCATGTCTGTGCTTAGGGAACATAAAATTCTCCAGATGACTAAGCTTGGTGCTGAGGAGAAGAGGTGGTCACAGGGACTGGACAACAAACCCCATCAAGAGTTCAGCTCTTGTCATCTAGTTGCCGATCTATGTCTGTGATCCAAGAGAGGCTGAAACAAGAACTCTGTCACAAGAAGGACATATATGAGGAGAAAGTCACCAGGCTCTCTGCTTACATTCAGTGCCAAGGACGCATAGAGAAGAAAGTCAAGGCCTGCAAGGAATGGATGGTGAACCACCTACAATGCAGGTTGGACCACTGAGATCCTATCTTCTAAGTTACCTCTGCACAGGGTGCCAAGAATGAAGGGATTTACAGCCTATGAAATGAAGCCTTGCAATTCATCATCCCTGGGGTGTAAGGCACAACAAAGAGAATCTCTCTCTGAGCACCCCTTGAGTTATGCACATCACATCACTTCACCCTAACAAATTTAAAGAGCATTTTCTCAATAAGATAGGCTCAGAGAGAGGGAGTACCCTGGCCCCTGCCATATAACCAGTCCCCAGAAGCCTGGTACCCACATGCCATATACTNTGAAGGTCACAGACTCCGCTTTCCCTCCATTCTCATGGAATCTGTGTCTGAAATGTGATCATCATCCTTACCCGAAGTCCTGGGAATCCTGGCTGGCCAGGNGGCCCTGGAGGCCCAGGAGGGCCACTTTCCCCTGGTTGTCCTTGGGGACCCATCAGGCCAGTGTGACCCTTGTGGCCTGGGATTCCAGGGTCTCCAGGCTGACCCTTCCCGCCTGGTAATCCTTTGTCACCTTTGGTTCCAGGGTCTCCCTAAACAGGAGAGAAGAATATCAGCAAGTGGGTATGTGCTGGAAACTGACCTGGATACACAAGGTNTAGTCCAAGGTACCATCATCTTCCTGCTGGGGCCCTGGCAGGGGTAGAGATGGGGGCCTCAGTACTGTATGAGCCATGGATGACTCCATTAAGATGGGCCCAGAATNATCCCATCCATAGTCCNAATTATACAAAACAGGGCAAGGGAGCCCAGAGATAGAATCCTACCTTACACAGTATGTGTGCAAATCAGAAGGAGAATTTTTATTTTCAAACCCANACCAAANGAGCCACTAGCAGGGCTGACTGTTGGAGTTCCTGGTCACTCCCCCAGCTAAGTGACCTCACATGCACACTTTGTGCATGTGCAAAGGGAACCCTGCCTCTTCCTCTCTTTCTCTTTTCCTCTCTCCGCACGTGCCTACTCTCTCTCTCTCTCTCTCTCTCTCTCTCTCTCTCTCTCTCTCTCCTTTTTAATAAAGCTCTGATACTGGGTTTTGTAATGCCTTGTGACCTTTTTCTCGCATGGCAACCACAGCGCTGCAAATACTAACTAACATTGGTGCCGAGACTAGGCAGGCTCTCCCAGAGGGACACTCTATGCCTGGGACCCTGTGCCGAGGTTCTGCTCTACCCACAACTGCCGCTTTTTTTCATTTGCCCAGCTGCCGAACTGCTCCACATACACACNGGTAGTGCCAGGGGTGAGTTTTCCTTTCCCAACCCCTTGCCACTTCCCAGGACTGTGGTTTGAGTTATATTTCTTGTTGTTGGACCTGCTGCATCCTCAGGCTNTGTAGGGCCCACACGTTTCACCGACTGGATGGTGTGGTAAATGCCGTGGACTCCCAGGGAGTCACTGCCTATGCCAGCTAAGGATCCCCATTTCTCCCTTGACAAAACGTTAAAATGGCCTGTGCCTATTTATAGACCCNTTCTTCCTTGTGTCCGGGACCTTGTTGGAGGGTCATTGTGTTTTCTTTCATTTTTATTTTATAGACCCGTTCTGCCTTGCGCCAGGGACCTTGCCTTGGTTCATTGTGTTTTTTTATTTCTCTCTCTCTCGGCTGCAGTTATGGGACATAAGGGTTCCTCCTCCCACCCTTCCTCTGAAAAATATAGCCGCTTAATGGCTACTTAGACCCCAATATTTCGTGGGAATTACCTAACTTCTGCAGCAAACGGGCAAATAAAAAGAGTTACCTTATCTCCAAGCTTTCTACCTAACCACTAAACCCTCCCTTTCTGAGTCTTTCTCTTCTGCCCACGTGTAAGCTAACCCTGGGGAATCTCTGACTCCCAAAGAACTTCCGCCTATCTGACTTCCGCTCAGGTCCAAAGAATCTCCGTGCTTGGATAATTGGNGGGCTCTCCGAAACTCTAACTTCTGCCTATCTGCCTTCCNCTCAGCTCTCTGGTACTGGGCAGGCTCTATGGTATCAGGCAAGCNGCTTCTGCTCAACTCTGGCTCTTAACCTTAACTCCTCCCACTCCTTCCTCTCACTCTCAAGCTGCCCTAAGAAACAGAGAGGTCTGGAAGCAGGCTAGGATGCATGCAAACGGTTTTCTTCAAACCA
>LZPO01108508.1:0-20302 GCA_001675575.1 Neotoma lepida
ACCCCCAACCACTCCTCAGAGAGGGTAAGGCCTCCCATGGGGAGTCAATAAAGTCTGGCATATCAAGTTGAGGCAGGACCAAGCCCCTCCCCCCTTTATCAAGGCTGAGCAAGGTGTTCCTCCATAGTGAATGGGCTCCAAAAAACCAGTTCATGCAGCAGGGATAGATCCTAGTCCCACTGCCAGGGGCCACTCAAACAGATCAAGCTACACAACTGTCACCCACATTCAGAGGGCCTAGTTCGGTCCCATGCAGGTTCCCCAGCTGTCAGTCCAGAGTCCATGAGCTCCCACAAGCTCAGGTCAGCTGTCTCTGTGGGTTTTCCCATCATGATCATGGGCAGTTGACCTGTGGCTATAATACTGAAGAGAAGTGACCCCCTTTTTCAGCAGCCTAACAGCTCCTCAGCCAGGGGTGGAGCCTGATGTGCAGTGCCCCGACCCGTGCTAGAATGTTGATGGCTCAATCTTGTTCAAGTGACTGTAGTTGCTATGACTTCATGAGTTCAACTGTCATATTCTATAGGGGAAATTATTAAGGTAACTCCAGTAGTTAATACAAGATTTATTTAGGAATAACGTACAGCCAGTACTGGGGTTGGTTACAGGATCCAGGAGAGGTGAGGTGCAGTCCAGTGGTGTTCTCTGGAGAACTCTGCTCAATCTACCATCCAGTGTCCAGGATCACCAGGAACCAAGAGGGCTGGCAGGGATGGATCTCCAGTCTTTTTTTGTTTTTCGAGACAGGGTTTCTCTGTGTAGCTTTGCGCCTTTCCTGGAACTCACTTGGTAGCCCGGGCTGGCCTCGAACTCACAGAGATCCGCCTGCCTCTGCCTCCCGAGTGCTGGGATTAAAGGTGTGCACCACCACTGCCTGGCTGGATCTCCAGTCTTAAAGGCTCCCGTCTCAGCCCACCCCAGGGGGAGGTCCTAGGTAGGTGTGGCAGTTACCAGAAGCCTCACTAGGGGTTGTGCATCCAGGTCAAAGCTGGAACAGCTACCCACTACAATATTCTGTCCAGAAGAGAGGTTTTCACGCCACTCTTACCCATCCTCTAGCTCTTCTCCTCACCTCTTGCTCTTTGTTTCCCCAAGAGGAGGAGTGCTAGGGATGTACTCTTTAGTGCAGAGTAATTGAGAGATACTTATTCTCAGCACTTTGTCCACTTATGAGGGTCTATATTAACTGCTGTCCACAACGATAACAACAAAGTTTCTCCAACCAGCTGAGAATAATACTAATGCATGGGTGTAAACCTAACTGTTTAGAAAGTAATTTAACAACATGTCCTAGTAAACACTAGCAGCAATTCCCTAGGCCTGTGACCTCCCCAGTCACATGCTTTTGACTAAGTTTCAGGCATGAATTTCCATCTGTGGAGCATACCAATCAGAAGTAGTTAGGCACTGTCTTAGTTAGAGTTTACTATTGCTGTGAAGAGATTCCATCACCATGGCAACTCTTATAAAGAAAACATTTAATTGAGGGTGGTTTGCTTATGGTTTCAAAGGTTCAGTCCATTATGATCATGATGGGGAGCATGGTAGCATGCAGACAGATGTGGTGCTGGAGGTGAGAGTGCTGCATCTTGCAGGCAACAGGAAATCAACTGATAGACTGGGCAGTATCCTGAGTATACGAAACCTCAAAGCTCGACCTCACAGTGACACACTTCCTCCAACAAGGCCATACCTACTCCAACAAAGCCACACCTCCTATAGTTCCACTCTCTATGAGATTATGGAATTATGGGGGCCAATTACATTCAAACTACCACAGTTACATCCATAACCTTCATGCCATTATTGCACCAGTGGGTTCATCTTGTCTAGCAGCTCAGGGCTGACCACAGTGTAAGCCTGTTGATGACTTCGCTCCTCCAGTGGCTTGCACAGCAACCTTCCATATCACAAAAGCTGGCCAGCAGGAAAGAAGCTTCTAACTTCTAACTCAGTTCTAGTCTGATTTCTCTCTGTCCTACAGTCAAAGAATGGGGTTTCACCAATAAGGTCCTTCCAGCTAGTTCTGGCAGGGAACCAAGAGATGTTGCAATACCCTGTATTATTTTGGGGAACTTTGAGACCTCATAGCCAGCAACTCATACACAAGTATCCCATACATGGCACTGGGAGTTTTGTTTAAAAACCAATGGCTTCTAGGAGCAACATTATCCACACATGGAAGCTATTTTAAAAATTTTAATTAAATTAAAATATTTCAATCTATTTTAAAAATTAGATTACAAGAGGAAGGTTTCCAAAGGCTTCTCATTTATCCTTAGTTGTGTTACTCTCCTCACCTTTTCCACTTCCTGTGCCCTGCCTCCTAGCCCCACTTTCTCCATGGTTTTAGATCAAGGTTCCTTGTAGTTGTGTTGCATCTATCACTTTATATTCCAAAGATTCCAGGCCAGTTATTATATGGAATGGTTGCATTTTCCCATATTCTGTTATATTAGATTTTTCATTGTGATTAGTTTTACACTGGGCACTCTTTTTGCAATACCTCATTGGTGACAAAATTTTAGGTTAATCATTAAACATCAGGTGATATACTGACTACTGTTGTATTCATGGAGACAGACTTACAGTCAGTGTTCCATGCACAATCAGGAGAGATGGGCAAACTTGGACCAGAATCTCTGTAACTCTCACTAACTGGGGTCCTAGGGTATACAGCTGCCTTTGAAGCCCTGTCCTTATGGATAGCAGCAGCTGGATCATAATGCTGCCCTGCCTGTTTAGTGAGGACTTTTCTAAAGACTTCCTCTCAGTGTAGAAAGAGGATGCACAGATATCCAATCCATGGTTCAATATCTAAGCTTCTTCCACTGTAGGGAGCAACTGAGGCTGAGACTGAGTTCCTGAAGTAGAGGGTATTTCATTTTNCCTTGTTTTCTTCACAGGGTTTTGACCTGGCCCTTGCACTCAGTACAGACTTGTACTACCCATTCTTCTTCCTCTACTCCCTGCAGAGGTGAGATTCAGGGCCAACATACCAGGCTCTATTACAAGAAACTTTAGGAGCCTGTGCTTATCAAGTTGGAATCTTCACTCAATATCTAACTTCCGCTGTTTACTTCCCAACATGTAGTCACCCCACAACATTTGTGGGACTAGACATGAACAGACAGTGATCAAGCATCCCTCACCCAGGAAAATAACACACTGCTGCTTGCCTAATAAGTCTCTTCTATTATTTTCAGTACAGCCCCTCTGCTTGTCTGAATGTTTGTGTAGTTTGAAATCCTACCATTTAGGGTGACAGTATTGGGAGATCAGGCCCCAGGGAGATGATAGGATCATGAAGGCAAAAATCTTGTGAACAGATTCAGTTGTTTATAGCAGGGCCTCAGAAAGACCCTGTCTTAGTTAAGTTCTTCTTGCTGTGATAAAACACCATGAACAAAATGATCTTGAGCAAGAAACTGTTTATTCCATCTTACAATTCTCTGGTTACAATACATCATTAAAGGGCAGGAACTCAAGGCAAGAACCTGGAGGCAAGAACTGAAGAGATGCTGTGAAAAAAATTCTACTTATTGGCTTTCTCAACTTGTGTTCTTATAACACCTAGGACCACTTGTCTAGGAGTAACACTGTTCCCAATGAGCTGGCCCTCCTACATCAACCATTGATCAGGAAAATGCCCTACAGGCCAATCCTTTAGAGGCATTTTCTTAATTAAGACTTCCTTTTCCCAGATATGTCTAGATTTGTGTCAAGTTTATGAAAGCTAATCAGCACAAGTGACCACTTATCAATTTGACACACCAACATATCGCCTATTAAACCATAACCTTTCTTTTCTTATTTATCCCCAAGATCCCACGTTAATATCAATATCACAATATTAAATATCCCAACTTTTAAACTGGTATTTAAACCCATGGTATTAAAAAATTTAAATACCTTTAAAGTTCAGTTTCTTTATAACATTCAACATCCCTTTCAAAGTTCAAAGTTTCTCTAAAATACTCAGTTTCTCAAATGTGGCCTCATATAAAATATTTTTTAAAAAGTTAAATACTTTCTTAATCCAACAGAGAAAAACCAAGGCAGAGTTTAACCAAATGAATGTAATACCAAAGTCCAACTGTGTAAAAAGCTCAGTAGCACTTATGATCTTCCTCTCAGTTTTTGCCAACTCCATAGCTACTTCTGTCCTTGCTGATCGTCCCATGATACTGGCATCTCCCAAATGCTAGGGTCTATGCTGCAACTGGGATGAACCTTCATCCATAGCCTTTCCTGAGCTCTCTTTCAGAGCTCTACCCCTGCCACTTGGTGCCAAGCCTCAACTTCCCTTCCCTTCATTACTCCTTCAGTCTTGGCGCTTCTACTGCAACTGAGGCTGCACCTTCACCAATGGCTTCTCCTGGCCTTTCACAGTGCAAAGCCTCAGCTGCTCTCCATGACCCCCTCATGCCTTCAAAACCAGTACCACCTGAGAAACTCTTACATGTTACTAAGTCTGGCTGCCAGCACACGATACAGCCTTGGCTCCCTCTTGACCACAACTTCCATATGCTGATCCCCAGGAAACACTTGTAGGAAGATTTTTCCTTAATGACGCTGGTCTCTTCTTAATCACAGCTGATTCTTCAGCCCCAGCTGACCCATAACAAATGTTCCAATAAAGAAAAGGTTTCATTTAAGTGATTCTGGTCCCTTGTTAATCACTGCCAATTCTTCAGCCTCAGCTGATCAGAACTACAGATTTTTCTCTCAAACCATCCAAATAGCCCTGATGGAGACTTTAAGGGATTCTCAAACTTCCCTCTGAAATGTCATAAGCCAGGTCTCCATCATCAGCACTACTCTCAGTCTTATCTTCTAAGTTCCCATAATAGCTCATTAAGTTCTGAGTACTCAATGGCTTTTCCATCAAAAATTTTTAAACGTCTCTACAATCCCCCCTAAAACAACATGGTCAAGTTTGTTAAGCCACCTAGACTATGGCCCTTCATTCTAGGAGCTTGAGTGGACTAAAATAAGCCCTGGAATTCTGCCTAGTTGAAAGCAGAGGTGCATAGCCACAGCCACACATGTGTGACATCAGTTCTTGATGCTCTTGCTAACATGTCTGTCAGAATAGCTAGCACATGTGTGTTGAGTGCTGTGCCAAAGGCTTAGGGTACCATGCTGAACAAAATAGACGTGGGATTTCTTAGCCTTGAGGAGCAAGGAGGTTGAGAAGGCAGAGCCATAATTTCACTCACAGAAAGTATATTGGCGGTGTTGTCCAGAACTTACAGATGCCAGGAGACATGCAGTGGGTAACCTTCTGACAAGGAAAGCGGGGAAGCCGTCACTGGGAAGTGAATTGTGCTTGAATCGAAGCAAGTGCACAGTCCCTGGAGGGGAAGAGCAGTTTGTGCAGAGGATGTGGCATGGGAAGGCATAAAGCACTGTCTGTTAGAGGAAGTTGGGAAAGGCCACTGAGTAGATGAGGATGTGAGTAACGAGTAGCATTGTGAGACAGCAGACTACAGAGGAACAGACCTCATGCCCACATAGAGAGAGGGAGGGAGGGAGGGAGGGAAGGAAGGAAGGAAGAATGGAGATAGAGATAGAGAGAGACAGAGACAGAGACAGAGACAGAGACAGAGACAGAGACAGAACAGAATAACTTCCATCAGAGAGGCAGGATCCCTATGACATTTTCAAACCTCCTTAAGGTACAAGCCTGCCAGCTTTTCAGCCAGGGTCCTGGCTTCTGGAGGCCACATTGAAGAATCAGCCGAATACTCATACTTCAGAGCTTCATTCAGCTCAGATGTGCGTGGATCATAGTGTAGATGTTAGGTTGGTTACATGGTGCCCAGCAGGGCTGGCTTTCTCTGTGAGAAGACATTGGGGTCTGATATGCAGTGCAGACAGAAGTGTCTATCATGGGAAGTTATGTACACATGCCAAGATAGCCCCATGTGGATGTGTGTCCTTGCTCCAAAGCTTTCCCAGCCTAGGTCTTTTCCATTGGCCTCAGAAGCCCCAGCTACCATTGAAGTCAACTATATGAAAGGGTCAGTGTCTTGTTCCTCTTTTAGTCTGATACTCCATCCTTTGGCATGCATAAAATTCTGTGTATATTTTTCTATAAAAAGGATATGGGGATATTGCTGGTGAGTGCTGAGAGCCGTGGAAGCCACTGAGAGAGGACATCATGTTGTGGACAAGAATGAGACACATGTGGAGGACCTGTATGAGAAAGGCTGCAGCGGGTAACCAGCACAACCATGTTTCTTCCTCAGAGAGCTAGTTCTGCTTCCCCTGGGCAAGCAGAATGGGCAGCCCTCCATACATCGCTCTTAGGCTGGTGCCTGTACAGGCATCACAAACATGCNTCTTGAAGAACAGACACGTGTTCCCCACAGTTCTGGAGACCTAGGTGTGTCACAATCACACAGCCGAAACAAACAATAAAGGGAAACATCTTAAAGGCAGCCAGAAGGGAAAATAATATTGCATAGAGGGTCTTGGTGAGAAACTGCTGATGTATCACTGGGGAGAATTGAAACCTCAGAACAATGGAATGCTGTCTTTACCATACTGACAGGAGGAAGCGATTGACAACTAAAACCAGTCTGTATCTAGACCTGGGGAGATGGCTTAATCAGCAAGCACTTGCCCAGAAAGCCAAAGCATAAGGGCCTGAGTTTGTATCCCCAGAAGCCATGAAAGAGCTGGGTTTGGTGGTGTGTGTCTGTAATATCAGAGACAGCACAGTGAGAAATGTAGAGAGAAGGATCTGTAAAAGTCACAGGTCATTTAGCCTGGCCTATGTATTGAAATTTGAGGTGAATCAGAGATGTTGCCCAAAAAACACTAAGATGAAAGATGCCTGAGGCATGATGACACCTGAGGTTGTTCTTTGACCCCCAGAGCCTGTTGAACACACTGAAGCATGTGCCTGCATGCACAAGTACACACATACACATGCACGCACACACAGGCTTCTATATCCAGGGAAATCATCCTTCAACATGAAGTGAGACAAAAGTTGACAATTGACCATTGCTGACGGAGGTACACTAAAGAAATAAGGCCTTTTTTTTTCAGGCTAATGGAAACGTATATAAGAAACCAGGCTCCACTAAAGGATTAAAGACTCCGAAACATGAAGTTATGGAGTCCACATAAAAGACTTGTTTCTTACTTTTTAATCTTCATAAAAAATAATTGATCATTCATAGCAAGAACAAGAGCATTGTGATATTATTTACAAGATAAATAAGAGCACAGGGGCCATAAAGGGGAATTATAAGTATAGGATGTAAATTTCATGTAAGAAAGTCTATAAAAGATATACTCTATTTCTGAGGTTGATTTTGACACATTAAAACATATATACCAGGTAAGAATCATGTTATGTGTTATCCTAGCACTAGGGAGCTGAAGCAGGAGGATTTCAACTTCCACATCTGCCTGAGCTCATAGTAAGACCCTGTCTAAAATCACAACAAAACTAAAACAGATACTCTCAGGAAGATAAATATCACATTCCCTATAGCCACCATTAAAAATAACACAGAGATGTTATTTAAAATGTCAGTATGTAAGATATGACAGGATACTAGACAAATGATTGATCATAAAGAATATAAAAAAGAATATAAAGACAGATGGAACTATAGAAAATAAAGACCAAGTGGGAAGGCAAACATGTCAGTCATAGCCTCGGTGTGGGTGGAAGTTTCCATACATTAGTTTCTATGCAGAAGTTCATCACCTCAGGTTTTCAAGGGAGATTTTAGTATCCTTAGTACAGTGAAACCTTGATGGTAGAAGTGTGTTGAGTGAATCTGGGAAAGAAAGTGAAAGATATGTGCAAGAAATATTATCTCATTTGTGTTTTGTTAGCACTTTTCCGTAGTTGTTCTAAGTAACTATTTAAAATGGGAAAGCTGATGTAAAAATATGCCAATTGCCACTATATTATTTATGTGTCCCCAAATAGATTCTGAAGCTCTCATCTCAAGCAATTTTCAGATTGAAACTATGTAATTACTACGTTCAAGTCTGCCCCTTCTAGATTGGTCTGTGTGCTTGCTCTAGGCTGACTCACCCTGGTCATCAGGTGTTGGAGCACAGGTGCTGGGCTGTTGGTGGGGTGTAGAGTGGGTGACAAGGACCAGCGTCTCAGGCCTTGCACTTGCTTGTTACTAATCCACAAGATACTCAGTGGGCTTAATGTCAGAGTCAGGGTGTCACACTTTCCTGCAAAAATCCAGTCCACAGTTTTGGTAAGACTGAAAAAGCCTCGAAGTTTTAGATCTATACCCTGAAATCAGGCAGCAAACTGCAGTGTGAGATATTTGCTTTCAATTTTAGATGATGAAACTTTCGGCTGGCTGTCTAATATTAAATGAAAATCTTTCTCTCTCTTTCCTCATCTATGACTTAAAGCTGGGAATAATGGAATGCTATAGCTCACAGGTAGTCTAATCAAGGTAAACTATGCCAGAATGGATGCATTGGTGTGTAATGTTTGTCTGTAGAGAAACTATGCCAGCAGTTAGGACATAATTAAAAGAGCAACATGCTTCTCTCTTTTGCCAGGTGGCCCAGCACCAGGTTTCCTGTGTCTGTTGAGTGTGTATGTATGTTCCTGCATGTTGGATGACCTAAAACTTTGGTAATGTTTCTGTCTGCTTTCTGGCCGGGAAAGCACTGTTGCTCTAGTTCAGTGAAGAAACGTGAATATGCAGATCTCAGCTTTCAAGTCAGTCAAAGGATAAGGGTGCACAAGCAGATCAAGGCTGAGGTATGACATGTAGGGCCATGTGGACTTGGTTTTTAGTAAGCACAGGTGCAGAGAAATGGTACTTAGCTTGGGTCTTGAACCTGAGCTGTTGAAATACTTGAAAGTTCCTTAGTTCTCAGCATGGCTGCTTCTTACGGGCCTTCTTAGCTGTAGAGTTTCTCTGGGATTGCCAGGACTCGTTTCCACACTGATCCTCATTGAAACACACATCTTAGGACCCTTGGATTGACTTTGATTATTATCTCAGTACCAGCTACTTTTTGAAATTCTATGATCACATCTGACCAAAACCAACTAAGGGTGGTTTATTTCAGCTCCTGGGTTTAGAGTGTTTCAGTTCATAAAAGCTGACACTTGAGCAGTTCAGGTCATGGTGGTGGGAGTGTGTGGAGAAAGATGTCATGCCACATTAGAGCAAGGGGTAGAGATGAAGGCCAGAACTGGGGGTCAGGATGTAATCTTCAAAGGCCTGCCCTCAGAGACCTACTTCCACTTCCTTAGGCAGTGACCCTGGCTTGAGAGAAGCTGTGAGATTTAATGTAAGCCTACAGGGGATTACTCAGGATCAAACCCTGCACATCTGCATGTTAAGCCTCTCTCTGGGCTCCCTTGGCCATGTCTGTGAGCCACTGCATCCTCAGAAAGTCATCTCTGACATCCTGTGAGCTCTAGCTATATTGCAGGGTGAACATCACTTGTAGTTGTCTAGAAATGCATCTGCAACATCAAACCACACTACCAGAAAGCCTGTCTGAATCCTTGCCATTTGGGCTATAGGTGACTATATTTCTCATTAAGGTGGTAATTTTGTCCTACTCAGTGCTCAATGGGCATCTTCCTGCCTCTCTGGGGATCCAGGGACATCCAAGGTGGTACAAAACCTTAGATACACAGAAGACCTAGCTGGCAGGGCCATGTGCAACTTAGTCAACTGTGTTCTCAGGCTAGTGATTCAAGGAATGCTGAGCTGTGTGTGCAGCCATCCTGAATACTCTACAATGCCAGCAGTAGTTTGTACCCAGCATCATCTGAGTAGCCTGAATTGCATTCCTCCATCTGTGTGTGCCCCCCAGAAGCACCAGCTTCTGCTTGTAAAGTGCACTCTGGGATTAGGAGGGCAACACCTCATCAAACATCCAGACTCATCTCTTGTGACAGGGCATCTTAACACTCCATTCCAAAAGTCTATAATCATTTAGTAATTCTAAAGTTGACATGGCAGGCTTCCTCCATGCTGTATTTTAACCACCTATTTCATATCAGAATGTTCTGGAGGTGATTCTGTGTATTGATTCAGGAAAATGTTGTAAGCAGTTAAGGTCCCAATGGTACACAACATAGAACTTCCTGTATTCAAACAGGCCTAGACCACTAGGAGTAATTCAGACTCCATGGTCAGTGATTGAAGGGGTCACTCTTTATCGGTAGTTAATTAGAAATATGTATATTTGGGGGACATTTCTCTAATAATAATAATTTAAAGAAAACTTTATAATGGAAAAATAAAATACAACTCCAGAGAAAACAGTGTAATAAAACCCTTGAGCTCATTTACCCAGTCCAATACTTATGATTTCTTCATACTTTTTTAAAATTATTATTTTAGGTAGCAAAATATTTCAATGAAATTCAAGCCTCTCATCATTTTGCCCCCACATACTTAGAATTTATTGTTAAAATATGGACTTTTAAAATCTAGCAATATGATTATACCAGTAACAAAGTTAACAGTCCCCACCTGGCATCATGCTGCGTTGAGTTGTATGGTTTTATTATTCTGTATTAGCACATCTCATGCCTTTGGCAACTCCCATGTGGCCTATGAGTGGCCTTGATTGCTTGTCCTTGACTTTTTGGAAGTGTTTGTGTTCTTTCTGCTTGCCACATTTTCTGTCTTTCACATAGGAATCTTATCAGTTCTTTGCTTTTGCTTCAAAGCTACTTTTCTTGGTCAGTGTGAGCTCTTTATTTTAACAGCAAGACTAGTGTTCAAGAAAAAGACCATAAATACTAAAATCTTCCCTTTCATTGGTGTTCTGGGTATCTCTAATGGTGACCTGACCCCCTCCCAATTAGAAATGCANGAATCCGTGTGGATTTAATTCACTTTAATGAGCTAGGGTCCTTGTTCTTTATAACCTATCTTTGAGAAAATGCTCCTGTCCGCTAATTCTGATTTTCACAGGTGTCTTGGTCCCCAGATGTCACCCCTTATCTCAGTATCTCCCAGATAAGATAATTTTCTTTCACAAACCTTGCAATTGGTTGTCCTCTAAGGAATTCTTTCCTTCCTGCGGAAACCAGTGATCCAGTGTCATAGGAACAATATGCCTTCCCAGTGAGAGATCGCTCTGAGGGCAAAACAAAACAAAACAAAACCTCTTCCTGAAACTCCTGGCCTATTGGAGCTAACTCCCAAATAAGAGCTGGCCTTGAACAGATTTTATTAACTTATGCATACTTTAAGCTTATGCATTCCACAAACACTGTCATCCTTAAATCTCTTTCAGGTCCTCAACCCAGGTTAGACTATGAACAGATTAAATTGTAAGTCTGACCACTTGGGTAGATGGGAGACTAATACAGCAAAGATATTTCATATTGCCAGAATTATTTTAAATATACTATCAGGTCAAAGGAGACTATTTACCCAAATTACAAAATGCAGAAGGTACAATTGGCTGTCTGAGATGCCTATTAGCATATCAAAGTCCTTGCTGGCCTTCCTTAGTATCACAAATTCCTATTACACATTTCAACATCCATGCTAGTGTCCTAGCCCTTCTCACCTCCTCCCCTACACTAGACTTGTCCAGCTCATGAGCTTCCCTCTTCCAAGCTACTCAGTTTCCTTATAACCCTGCTATTTTTGATATACGCACTCTCTTTGTCTTTCTCTCCCTGTCTCCCTCCTTCCTTTCCTTCTGCTCCTGTGTTCTGCCCCCCATGTGTCTCCCTCCCCCTCGCCCCATCTTTCCCCCCCTGCTTCTCTCATGGCCAGGTCCATATTCAGTCTACTACTTCCTCTCTCTGCTCCAAACTTTTCCAGATACCTCTGGCTGTTCTTTCTCTCATAATTAAAAACCTTCTTCTTAACCATACCATGGGGCAGGTATGTCATCAATTTATACATATACCAGTATTGTTCCTTTTTGAGTAGTTGTTACCCAGGGTCATCTTGACACCCCACCACCACCCGGCAGAATTATGCCTTGTGTGGTAAAAGCACAAAGAACTTAACAAAGACCAAGACTTAATAGTCATGTGACCCTGTGCTGCCTCCTTGAGCTGCCTTTTAGAGATATGTATTTGTCATGTAGTCTAATGATTGGGCAGTCTTGGTGAGTAAACATTTACATCCTTGTGTCCTAAATTTCAATTATCTGTAACAAGCCTGATTAGTAGACTAATTATCTCTGGGATTATTCAGAGGCAGTGTTCCTTGTGTGATGCCATGTCTCCTAAGCAAAAATATTAACAAATTCTTTATAATATCAATTCTGTTACTTTGAGTTTCTTTTGTATCACCAGAAGTGGGCCCTGGTATAAGCTGGCCACAGTTTCTTGAACTCTGTATAGTCAGAGCTGGCAAATATATAGTATGTACACAAGATCAAGGCTGGCCTCCAGCCCTGTGTCCCTGGCCCTCCATGTTGTGGATGTCATGTGTCTCCAGATCCCCAGGATGCTCTGCAGTTGCCATTCCCAGTCTGAGCAGCTTTGTGGCTATGTGCTCAAAGCCCTGCCTCCACTTGTGCTATAGAGTAGGCAGGGACTTCTCCAGGTACATGACAACCCGGTGCTTCAGTGTTCCCTTGCATTGTCACTACAGTATTGATGTCCAATACTGTCCTCCACAGGGCTTACGTGGCTGCTAGGGACACACTGATAATATGTGATGCTGCGGTTCCTTCGTGTCTGTTTGGTTTTACAGTTATCGCATGTGGATTTTTCATTATCCTGGTTCATCTGCTCGATTTTAAAGAAGAATTTAAGGAAACCTAAACAAGTTACTGATTCCATTTCCCAGTAACGTTTTTTTAAACTAAAAACCAATCTATGTTTATACTGAAGTCATCACAGGCCTGTGCCCAATACTGACACTTAAACAAGGCAGAGAACAGAGAGCCCAGTGGAAGGCCCCTAGGGAGCTTCCTGAGGAAGGGAGCTTTCCCTGGCTTTCCTCCACAATGCGTTCTGATCTTGGTGCTAAGAATACCTCAGCTGTTGCTTTTAACATTTCTAGTTCACCCCTAACTGCTAATGATTGATAGAGAGGAGCTGTTATTGTCCCTTGCTCTAAGAGGCCTCAGAGCTCCCTCAGCAGGGCCAGGGCAGTTTGCCTTGGGCAAAGGCCGCAGAGGAATAAAAAGCCTGGAGGGACTGCTGGTCCCAGCTATACACAGAGAACAGCAGCACATCAAGGCACTGCTGTTGGACCTTCTTGTATATGGACACAGGTGAGCCTCAAAGCACCATAAGTAAAATACACCTGTTTTGATGCAAATTATAATTATTCTACTTATTTATTTTGCCACTTTATGATATCACCTAACCATTACTATATTAATGTATATAAGGAGTTGCTCAAAGAAAGGGCTAGCAGGAGGAACCACTTAGCCTTTCATTTAGCTCTATACTGAGAACTCTACTTCTTGTTACAATTGTACTTCAGAGAACATTGGTGGTGTATAATGGATGTTGGAGTGGCCATGGAGCTGAGCTGTGTGAGCTCAAGACAGATATTAGTGAAGGCTCCTTAACAATTCATTTTATGAACTAGTGTCTCCTGAATTGCTTGGCATTGCCCAAGCTAGTTCAGCTAGTTCAGCTAAAGGAATAAGCGTAGGCCCTTGTGCTCAGGGAGACCTGTAGACCGTACTCTGATAAGCTCTGGTAGCTGTGGTGGATGATGAGCTNCAGGAATGGAGGGAGGGAGCACTGTGTTAAGACGAATTTGGCTGCTGCTTTAGTCTTCCCAGTTGGTTTGTACAGAGAGACACTGTGTCCACAAGTCAGCAAGACTTCCCAGAGGATGCAACTAGAAAGAAGATCTCAGATCACCTGAACTTGTGGTCCAGAGATGTGAGGGCTAACTTCTTCTTGCCCTGGCTTGACCCCATTGGAAGCCATTATTTCTACAGGCTGGTGTGGGGATTTTCAAAGGAAGTTGAAGAATTGTTGGATCATAGGAATATACTCTAGCCTTCTGCAGCATCGTGCCAACAATCGACAACGGACTATTGGAGAGTTTATGAAGAAGCAGAGAACATGAAGAACATGATCAGAAAAAAGAATGCTGAAGAGGTGGAGATGCTACTGACCTGATTTGCTTGTCCCACATTGTACACAGCGTTGGATTGTCACATGTCACCCCATAAATATGTACAATTGTTAGGACTCAAAAGGAAAGGGATAATAAGCATCTAGAGTTGCAGCTAACAAGAATAAACATTCCATAAATGCTGCTGTTGAAATTTTAAAAGTTCAGTGTGGGGACAGTAGCTGTAGTAGGGGAGTATGCACTGGAGACGGAAACAGGAAACAGTAGGATTAACACATGAAAAAAGTCAGTTGGCAGAAAAAGCCTGGGAGCCTGGGCTCCATTGTAACATCACAGCACATTGACAAATAGCCTTTAATAGTCCATACTCAAACAGGAAATGAGGGTGCTGTGTAAGTGCCCTTAAAAGTACTAAATTGGGGGACTCTTCTCTCAGTAGCTCACTCCTATTTTCAGGAGTCTGTTTCCCTTCTTCACAAACTGTCTCTACTTCCATTTCTAACTATGGTGTAATCCTTAGTCTGAAGACACAAGAGCATGGATGCCCCGCCCCCCAACTCATGTTCCTGACTCCATACTAAATATGTTTTTTTTCCTCTCTTTTGAATACTGATCAAAAGCCTAAGCATGCTTTCACTGACGCAAGACTTCCCANTCTTTCTCTGAAGTCCCCCTCTTCCACATACAGCTGCTCACCAACATCTTTTGCTGAACATCCTGGCTTTCTGAGAACCTAATGCAGAACGGCAACTTTCTTCCTCTTCTCCATCCTTTCCTCTCAGCAGCTACTGAGATTACCGTTAGCAAGTGCCGCAAAACTAGAACTAGACCACTCTATAGGTAGAAAAAACAATTATTGGGGGACAAACTTGCAGGCTGACTCACAAGAAGAGAGAGCTGCAGCTGGAGGGAACACCTTCTCAGTTTTATGAGGATAGGTATCTAAGGGATGAGGTCTATTGGCCAGAGCAGCCCCATGAGTTAGTGTNGAGACTTTGATCTGATGCAGACTGTTGGGTTAATCAGGAACCAGATGCACTTTGCTCAAGGATATTGATTGTTGAGGGTGGAGAAGGGAAGTAATCATGGGATTCCTGAGGAATACTGAGTTTCTGTTTACCTATAACAGTCCTTCTGTTTCTCCAGTGGAATCCAGCCTGGTTCGGGCCTGGGAGTCATTTTAGGATGTTGGCAGCACCACTGTTTTAGGGGCCCACTTTGTGACCTAACAATTACCATTCACCTGCCCAGTGGTTTAGTCTCAAATGTCAATAAATTGTCTTCCTGGTGCTCCCTTCTATGTCTGGTTTTTAAAATTCCCTTATCACTGAGACTAAAAACCTAATAGTGAGCCCCTAAGTCCTCAGATAATACTGCTGTCTAAGAGCCATACTTACTTTTTCTTTCAATCTGAATTCAGTTATGTTTTCTGTAGAATGTTGATGTGTAAACACAGCTGCCATCTCAAAGAGAGGAGGCAGTGACTTTGGAGCCAGTATGAGGAGCATGGATGGGAGCGTGGATTCATGTGGCCTCAAATGCCCTCTTTTGAAGTGATAACTGATTGGGGAGCTTTTATAGCTACAGGGTGAAAGGATGTTATAAATCATGGATTTTTAAAATATGTGGGTGTGGACATCAAAGTGAGTTACAACAAAGCTCAGAATCTCTATTACAGTGTTGTAGAATTAATATACCTCCTCAGTGAGAAATCTTTCCACACATTTAGAGATTAATAAAGGATAAAGCTCTTTAATAATATTGTGCTGGCCCTAGCTGATGCCCAAAGAGGAACTGGCCTTGAATAGAGGATTTTACTAACTTATGTACATCATGGCTTACTCATTCCACTTATGCTGTCATCCTTAAATCTCTTTTGGGTCCTGTTCCCAGGTCACACTTTGAGCAGTTTAAACAGAGACAAGACACTGCAAATCCAACCATTTGGGCAGATGGGAGATTTACAAAGATACTGCCTGATGTCTTAGTTGGGGTTACTATTGCCGTGAAGAGACACCATGACCATGGCAACTCTTATTTAAAGAAAACATTGAGTTGGGGCTAGCTTACAGGTTCACAGGTCTAGTCCATTATTATCATAGCAGGAAGCATGGCAGCACACAGGCAGACATGGTGCTGGAGAAGGAGCTCAGAGTTCTACATTTGGATCAGCAGGCAGCAGGAAGGGAGAGTAAGCCACTGGGTCTGGCCTGAGCTCCTGAAACCTCAAAGCCTAGCCTCCAGTGACACACTTTCTCCAACAAGGCCACACTTTCTCTAACAAAGCCACACCTAATAGTGCCACTCCCTATGAGCCTCTGGGGCCATTTTCATTCAAACCACCACACCAGAATGATTTTTTACATACACCAGTGTTGTTCTTTTATAATTGTTCTTACTCAGGTTCACCTTGTCCACCTGGCAGAGTTATGCTTTACCTGATAAGAGCTCAGGGAACTTCTGCATGACCAGCCTCCATGAGCTGCACCTTAAGAGAGTATTTCCCCTTCCTTCCTTCCTTCCTTCCTTCCTTCCTTCCTTCCTTCCTTCCTTCCTTCCTTCCTTCCTTCCTTCCTTCCTTTTTGGATATGGGGATGAACCTAATGGCCAGTTGTAAGTCAGGGTTCTTTTGGGGGATATGGAGCCTTGTTGGAGGTCATTCTTGGTGACAAATCATCAGAAACTTTCTCAGCAAACCCAAACTTCAACTATGGAACAGAATTTGTCTTCTCACAGTCTCTAACCAGCCAGGTCGGTGCATTACTGACCTTGCAGTCATATTGGAGCAGCATTCCTTTAATTCTTAAAGCCTACCCTATCTGCCCCAGTGTTGGATATGGGAGGTCTCCTTCAAATCCCTCCACTCAGAACTCAGGAAATCCCTCAGGATTTCCTGGAAAGAATGTAAGCGCCAGAGGGAATGGAGGACACAGGAGAACAAGGCCCTCTGAATCAACTAAACAGGGTGCATATGAGCTCACAAAGACTGAAGCAGCAAGCACAGGTCCTACGTGGGTCTGAGTCAGGACCTCTGCATATATGTTATATTTAGTAGCTTAGTGTTTTTATGGGACTCCTGACTATGAGATGAGAATCTGACTCTTTGGCCTGCTCTTGGGACTCTTTTCCTCCTGTTGGGTTGCTGTGTCCAACTTCCATATGATAGTTTTTGCTTCATCTTATTACATTTTATTTTGTCATGTATGATTGTTATTTCTTAGAAGCCTGTTTTTTTTCTAATAAGAGACAGAAAAGGAGTGGATCTGGAGGGGAGAGGAGGTGGAGAGGAACTGGGAGAATAGACAGAGGAGAAACTATAACCAGGACATATTATACAAGAAAATGATCTATTTTCTTTCCTTCCTTCCTTCCTTCCTTCCTTCCTTCCTTCCTTCCTTCCTTCCTTCCTTCCTTCCTTCCTTCCTTCCTTCCTTCCTTCCTTTAATGTGTACTAGTATTTTGCCTGTATATACTCTGTGTGAGTGTGTCATATGCTCTGGAGTTACAGACAGTTGTGAGCTGCTGTATGGGTGCTGGGAATTGAATCTGGTTCCTCTGGAAGAGCAACCAGAGTGCTCTTAACCACTGAACCATCTCTCCAGCACAAGAATCTATTTTCAATAAAAGAAAAAAATTATTTTAAAAAGAGAAATGTACATTGTGAACAGAATATTGTTTTTCACTGTTCAGAAGCCAAAAGTCCAAGGTCTGGGCATTGCAGGTTGTAGTCTGGTAAGAACTTCCTGGTCTCAGGTTCTAAGATGCTGTTCAGTGCACCATGGGGAAAGCAGGAGCTCTGGAGGTGGGGATATAAAGAAGAAAGCCCACCTCTCTTAGATACTTTGGTAAGGTCACTTGAGCCTTCTACCTGAGGTGGAGGGTCATAACCAAACATTTCAATGCTATTAGCTCCTGTCACCGTTACATAGGGGATTTAGTTTCAGTGTGAGTTTTAGAAAGATACAAACACCAAAGCCACAGAAATGGTCAAGTGGGGGTGCACAGACAGCCCCTAGACAGTCAGGAGCCTGACCAAAGCATGGCTAAGCAGAGAATTCTCTGAGCTATGCCTAGGTCAAGTCTTTGATTAATGGTGTGGAAAGAGAGGTAATTGGTTTCGTAGTAGTCCCAGATGCCTTCTAAAAACAGTCTGACTCTAAGTTTTTCACTGTTCATGGCATTGGATTTTGTAAGGACATTTTTATACAAGTATATTATGTATTTTGAGCACAGCCCACCTCAAACTCACCTACTCTCCCCCTTTCTACCCTTTCCTTCTGTTAGTCCCCTTTATTCACTGAGACACTTCTATTTCATGCCATGTCATGTGTGTGTGTGTGTGTGTGTGTGTGTGTGTGTGTGTGTCTATATTCTGAGAACCATAAATGAGTGAAAATATATGATATTTGTCTTTCTGGGGCTAACTTAGTTTACTTAATATGAGTATTTCCAGTTGCATCCATTTTCTTGTGAGTTACATAAATTAGTTTTTCTTTATGGCTGAAAAGAACTCTTTATGCAAACATGCTGCAATTTCTTTTGTCTATCCCTTTGTTCCAGAACCCTGGTAACTATTGTGAATAGTGCTACAATAAACATGAACATCGATGTGCAAGGATCTCTGATATTTTGACATGCAGTCCTTTGGATAAATACAGAGGACTGATGTAGTTGGGCCACGTGCTGGGTCTATTTTTAGTTCTTTTTGATGACTCTCCATACTGATTTCCATAGTAACTGGACCAGTTTATATTTTTGCCAGCCTGGGATAAGGGCTCCCTTTTGTCTGCAACCATCTCCTTGCATGACTTTTTCTTTTTTTTTTTTTTTCTGCAGTGCATTGGTGGTGGGATGTCCCTAGCACTCAGGAATTTCAGTATATTTAAAAACTTGCAGGAGTGAAAGGAAGGGGAAGGAGGGAAAATAACACTAAGGATGTTTAAAAAGCCATTAGGACCTGTAATTACTTTTTATTTACCCCAAGTTACATATAATACATTTAAGTGTGTGCGTATACATAAATAGTTTAAATGAAGTTAAGACACTGGGGCTGACAATACTCCCTACAAGAACCATAGACTGTCTAATAAAAACCCCAATACCAGGCATGAGAAATCCTTTTATTGAGTTGTTGGTCACTGGAGTCCAGATTCAGCAAATTATATTTGTATGTTTACGCATATATGTGCATATTATATATTATGCATAAAATGTGTTTCTTTTTCTTTTCTTTTTTTGTTTGTTGTTGCTGTTGTTATATTTGTCTTTTTGAGATAGGATTTTATACTGTCCAGGACCCCTTGCCTAGAGAATGGTACTTACTGCCCACAGTGGCCTGGGTCTTCCTATATTAATTAACAGTTAAGACAATCTCATATAGACATGCCCACAGACCAACATGACCAGATAATTTATCATTAAGACTCTCTAATTTGTGATTACAAGTTGTCATATTGACAGTGAAAACTACCCAACACAGTGTACCATAACAGTCTAACAACTAACTATTGTTCTTTTTCTTTGCAGAATCAGGTTGTAACAATTTCCCTTGCACAACCATGTCACATTCAGCATGCATCCAACAAAACAGCACAGTTGTTGTATTCAAAATAAGGTAGTTTGACTTCTGCCATTTTATGGATAAAAATGCTCCCAGTTTTGAAGTATTTACATTCAGTCTAATAACTTCCTTGCATAAAAACTGTACTGTTTTTGAGATATACTTTTCCTTCTTTGATGCTCATTCTGCCCTAGGAAATTCAGGCTTTAGTTTCTTTCAGTGCATGCCAACTTTAAACAAGTGATCCCTGAATTAACACTTTCTAGTTTGAAAATGTTCAGTGTCCACCCACTTCTGGAATATAATAATAATAATAATAATAATAATAATAATAATAATAATGATTGATGATGATGATAATAAGCCCTAGCACTACAGGGTTCTGTTTCCCCATCGGGGGCCTGCTTATTTATATTGTATCTTCAGAAAGTAAGTCTTATTTCTGGCTTGTTAGTATCTGTATCTAATGGTACAGTAGAAAAGACTGCACACACAAAAAAAGAGGCCTTTGAAAAAATAACTAAAATGATATAAGTGGTGGAGAGAGTTCCATTTCGGTCTCCTGTGCATAAGATCACTGTGTTTCTCCTGTGATTCCATATTGTCCCTAAGTTCATCTTCTTAGAGTTGCAGCTAAACATGGCTCTGGCATCAGAGCAGTTCTATCTTGTAATAGAATTCTTTTTTTTTT
>LZPO01108508.1:33023-52180 GCA_001675575.1 Neotoma lepida
TAGAATCTATAGGACTTTGCATTTTGCTCTGTTGGTGGTGTAGAGCCTTGAGCAAGATTGCTTCCAGGCCACAGATTGCCGCTGAAGTCTAGCTGTTGGTTTCTTTTGAACAAAACAGAAGGCTGTGGTGCTTAAACCCGGGGGATAAAAGAAAAATATATTTTATCTCAAGCTAAGGTCAAATCTAGAGAAACAAATCAGTATAGTTCCACATAGCATGCATTCCCAGGGCCTGGAGAGAAAAGAGTGATTATAGAGGTAGGCGTGTCTGTAGGACCTTTGGGACACAGAGCATGGTGACTGCATCCCCAAGGGAATCAAGGGCTTTGGCATGCTATGTGTGCTTTAGCTTAGTCATCAGGCCTTTGGTATCAGGACCTGACACCAAGTCCCTGCAGTTCAGTCTGTTACCTCCTGTTAAGTAGCATAAATGTCAGATTAATATCCTGGCTTTGTTTACAGTCCACTGACTATTTGGGGGGAAGAAATAAAGAAAGCTTACATTATAGGATAAGTTCTAATTCTGATAGCTTATTGCTTAGGAGTCTCTGGATTAACAGATAGAATCAATATATATCAAAGAGTGATTTATTAGACTGGCTTACATGTAATGGTCTGAGTAGTCCAATAATATCTGTTTTATACTGGACATACTGTGCACCCTATAGCTGCACATCCTGTGTGTCAGCAGTCCCAATCTGTCACTGAAGGCCTGAAGACTGTGGAAGAGCTGCTGGCCTTTGGTCCACATTAGAAGCTTGGAGAACCTGGCTTCTGGTATCGGTGAATACTGCAGCAGCAGCAGGAGCAACAGCAGTAGAAGCAGCAGCAGAAGCATTAGGAGCAGCAGCAGAATCAGCAGCAGCAGCAGCCACCACAGCAGAAGTAGCAGCAACAGCAGCAGCCCCAGTGACAGCAGCATAAAGGCCTTCCAGTGAGATGAAAGCAGACAGAAAGCAAAAACTTTTTTCCTCCCACCTCCTCATATCCTGGCTGCCACCCACACTGGGGTGGATCTTCCCACTTTAGCTAATGTAATAAAGAAAACCCCTCATAGATGTGCCCAGAGGCCTCTTGGATTCCAGATCCAAACAAGTTGACAACCAAGATTATCCTTGGAAAACAGAAAATGCCTGCATACTAGCATTTTTTTAAGATGCTGTTTTCTGCTACCATAATGAGGTTTTATTTTATTTTTTAAGGAAAGCCTTTATGTCCTCCCTCCCTCCTTTCCTTTATCCTTTCCCTCCTCTTTGTTTTCTTTCTTGTGCTTGGTGTAGCTCTCAGGTCCTCATTTGTGGCAGGCAAGGCTCTATCACTGAGCTAACCCCCAATCCCATACCTGTTCGTAACAACTTTTCCGAAAATGCACTTGCCATGCCAAGGTTGGGAGGGCATCGCTCTGGAAGCATATTCATGTTTTGTAGTCATCACCACGGTTCATCTAGAGAACTTCTTTCATCTTGCAAAACTGAAATCTTGTTCTGATCACACACTGTGGCAGTCCCTGGCAACCACCATTCCTCCTGTCTGTGGAATTGTATAGTATTTGTATTTGGGGGACTGGCTTTATTTTATTTAACATAAAGCCCTTGAAGTCCATCTGTGGTGCAGCATGAATCCGTTCACTGGATGTACAGATCTCATTGTATTCACCTGCTGCCCCCATTAATGTCTATACACGCTTTAATTGAAAAGTTTTAATCCCACTGTACTTTTATTATTCTCTTTTCTTTTTGTACTACAGTCCTGCAGGGAAATATATTTTGAACCAAGTGTACAATAAACTTCTATGATCTGAGTAAGAACTCTCCACAGAGGAGGCATCCAGACCTACTGGGTAACCAAAGGCAGGAAGCACATGGTAGAAGACAGCTGGTCACCATGAACAGAGGTTTCCAGACTGTTTTTTTTTTTTTCTTTGAAGTAAAAAATGACCACCAATAGAATTTAAAGACCAAACTGGCTACTATGTATCCCCCTTTCCCATGCACACACCTGGCACCCCTGAGTTGCTGGGGGTCGAACCAAGGGCCTCATGCATGTTGGCAAGCACCAAGCAGCTCCTGGTAAGGTAGATGGGGGTTCTGATGATCTAGGCAGGGGTTCTGATGATCTTTCACAGACAGGGAAAAAAGCAGAGCCTGAACATAAAGCCCATTGCTCTTTTCAAGGTTACTTTTCTTGTGGTGTTAACACGGAGGGATAGTTTCATTACTTTCACTCCTGCAACTGGAATAGGCCTTGTTATTTCTGTAGTTGNTTCTTTGATTTTTACTGATTTTTTTTCTGGCCCATCACACTATTCAGTATGATCTCATTGACTGGGTGTGGTTCATTATATATCACTGGTATCTTTAAGACCAGTGCAAGTCTTTAACTTTGCTTAGCAGTTGCATACAAAATGAGAGGAACAAATTCAATGAAACGACTTTTTCAAAGATCTTATGCTAGGTGCCTTTTACTACAACCTTAATCTTATACCATTTCATTGTCTTCAATTCTGACACTTCTCAGAGCTGGTTCAGGCTGGTTGCTGGGCACTGGGGAATGCAGAGCTGATTACTTACTGTCAGCCTAAGGGTGGATCTGAGTTTCAGCCAAGGTAGAATTTCGATGTTCCATTATTCCAAGGAAAGTCTGTCACTGGCCACTTAGAGGATAAAATACAGCAGCCCTTTAGTTCTTAAACTCAGATTTTGATATTGCTAAAGTGTATCTTTGAGTCTCAGTCTGTAATGAACTGAGGCAATTTGAAGAAACTATAGGTGTGTGCTTTAACTTTATTCTTTCCTCTGAATATTTGATAGCTTGGGTCTGTGCAAGAAGTTGACAATCAGCAATTCAGAGGAGAAAATTCAGAACTTGGTGTAATATTANACTCAAAAGAGGGCAAGATAGCTGTTCCCTCTGTAGAGCTAATGGAGATGGGAAGCTGGGATTCTGGGACCCAGTTTGGGGAAGGATGTGTGCAGCACCTTGTGTCTTGGATACAGATGACACCTCCTAGGGAACAGCCCCTGCAGTCAACAGTCATCCCTGTTAGATTCCTATCAATCAGATTCCCCAGTGTTTTCTTCCTTAAATGCCCCCCCCAGTGTTGTGGTTTGATAGAAAATGGCCCCCAAAGGGAGTGACACTATTAGGAGGTGTGGCCTTGTTGGAAGAAGTGTGTCACTCTGGGGGCAGCCTCTTTGAGATCTCTTTCTCAAGCTTCCTACAATGAGAGTCAGTCAACTTCCTGTTGCCTTCAAGACATAGCACTCTCAGCTCCAGCTCCACATCTGCCTGCACATTGCCATGCTCCCCTTCATGATCATAATGGACTGATCCTCTGAAACTGTAAGTGAGCTATCCTCAGTAAAATGTTTCTTTGTAAGAGTTTCTGTGATCATGGTGTCTCTTCACAGCAACAAAAATACTAAGACAGAAGTTGGTACTAGGTGTGGGGGATTGCTGTGATAGGCCTGACCATGCTTTTGTTTGGAGTATTATGGACTTTGGGACTTTGGGTTAGGAAAGCAGCTGAATGCTTTAAGCACTGCTTAATGGGGCATACTAGTAGGAGCATGGAAGACAATGGTGCTGATGATTTGAAATGTTGGGAGCTGGCTCATGAGGTGTCAGAGAAGAATTTTAATATGTTGCCTAGAAATCATTCTTGTGGTATTTTGGTGAAGGACATGGATGCCTTTGCCCTTGTCCAAAGAGTCATCTGAGGCTAAAGTGAAGAATTTTGGATTAGTTTCATCCACAGAAGAAATCTCAAAACAGCCTGGAATGGACTCTTTTGTGGATATTAGTGGTAGCTCTAATGGTATGTAATGAAGGGGAGCAAGCTGGGAAAGGAAAACTATTTGAGGAGAAAAGGGCACCAGAAAGTGGAATGGAGCTAAATCCTCTGTTCAAGGATGTAAACAGATTTAGAAATGNTATAAAAGGAATGGTGACCTCAGGGCAAAATCCCACCTAGCTAAGTTTCCAACTTGTGGAAAGGAATTAAAGAAAAGTTTAGAGCCCGGTGTAGTGGTACATGCCTTTAATCCCAGCACTGGAAAGGCAGAGGGTGGTGGATTTCTGAGTTTGAGGCCAGCCTGGTCTAAAGATCAAGTTCAAGGACAGCCAAGTGTGGGCAGTAAAGGAAAACAGAAAGCTGGTGAGGATGTAATTAAACAAGGCGCCATGTTCTGGCTCCAGTTAGTACCAGAACTTGGCACCTTCGCCCACATGGTTCTGGATTTAGAGTTAAGGATAGAAAAAACAGGAGTTATGGAATAAAGCCACTGAGGCCAGGCGTGTGTCAGAGGTGTCCCTAAATGGAGGCCTAGTAGAGAGGCAATTATGTGAAGCTGTGAAGTTGAAGCCTGGATTGCCTTGGAGAACTAAAGATGTTAGAGATGNCAGAGTGGTGGGATACCTGCCAAGGAGAGCTGCTAACAGGGAATGGAACCAGCCCAAGAGAAAGAAGTGTGTTGCAGTCAACAAAGCTGAACAGAATTGGGGACCTGAAGAATGTTTTGACATCAGATGGGGAGATAGAGAGTTTGGAATTTGCTGAGCTGGTTTTAGGTCTTGCTTTGGTCCGGTATTCCTTTCCCTATGTTTTAGAATGGCAATGTATATCCTGTACCAGTATAGGTTAGAAGTATGTGATCTGCTTTTTGATTTTGATTTTTACAGGTGGTTACAGTTAAGAAATTGCCATGCATTTCAAAAGAGACTTTGGACTTTGAAACAAGTAGGAGACTTTTGTAGACTATGGGGACTTTTGAAGTTGGACTGAATAAATTTTTTGCATTATGATATGACTATAAGCCTTTAGGGGACAGGGAGTGGACTGTTGTGGTTTGAAAGAAAATGGCCCCCAAAGGGAGTGGCACTACACTAGTAGGAGGTGTGGCCTCTTTGGAGGAAGTATATCACTGTAGGGGCAGGCTTTGAGGCCTTTTTTTCTCAAGCTTCTCTCAGTGTGACAGTCAGTCGACTTCCTCTTGCCTCTGAGTCAAGATGTAGGATTCTCAGTTCCAGCACCACATCTGCCTGCATGTGGCCATGCTCCCCTTCATGATCATAATGAACTGAACCTCTGAAACTGTAAGCTAGCCACCTTCAATTAAATATTTTCTTTATAAGAGTTGCTGTGGTCATGGTGTCTCTTCACAGCAAGAAAAACCCTAAGACACCTAGATACAGCAGGAGAGGCCGTACAGGAAGACTTCTATGTTCCCTTGCTGTTTACTAATACAGATAGATATAGCTTGATACTTTTTTTGTTGTTTGTTTGGTTTTGAATACATAGATTTTCAGAGCCATTCCTGTCTGCAGGGGTCTACAGTTTCTCTTAGTAATGAACAAATTAAGCCACAGGAACATGTTTAGGATGGGATATTTTATTCCCTTACATCTACCTAACATCTGGAAGCCAGTTTATCTCCTGGGGGCAGAATATGAGGACTCTCTGAGGTTTGCTCTCACAGCCTAGTGCGCTAACTGGATAGGCCAGGGATCAGGTGGACTACTGTCAACCCTGTCTGTACCAATGNTGTCACTAACCCTACAATCAGCACGTGTTGATTTGAGACTTGCATTTTAGCTAATTCCCATTCTATGTCTGATCCTTCCTGTCTGCTTGAGATCTGGCATTTTGAAAACTCTTTGCAGGGAGAAGTCAGAAGTCCTGAAGTAGTGAGGTGAGGCACCAGCCCCTGGTGAGATGCCACAGAAACCCTGGCACCCTGTGTCTCACAGGTCTTAGGATGCACCTCCTCACTTCCATTCACTGCAGGGTGCTTACTCTGACTTTGCTGACCGCACAAGCAGGCTGTGGGAAGTTTGCCATGGCCTCATTGAGATCCACTNNNTGAAGAACACATACCTCACCAATGCCGCAGGATGGCCAGGTAAAGTTGTAGACAGAAGGAGAAAATAGTGTTTCTTAGTTTACCCCTCTACTCCTTGTCCTGTTCCTGTACACACTGTCAGGAAGACCAGTCCTCATAAACTTCAAAGCTGGAGAAATCGTGGGTCACTCTCTGTTGCACCCAGTTCTTACCAGCCATCACCCTTGCTCTTCCCTGCATTTTTCTTTTTCTACATGCTGGGACTTGGCTGACCTTCCACAACCACTCTTGCTCATCTGCTCTAACTCTTCCTGCATATTTCAAGACCCCATGCTGCTGAGTTGTCATCCTCACACTCAGCTCTTTCCTCATACCCCACCATGCCTATAAACACATTTACAGAGCTTGTGGGAGAGAAAGGGCAGACTCATCTCAGGCATGACTCACAGGGTGTTCTGAGTCACTTGGGTCAGAAGTATGGTCTGTTTAGTGACTGGCCCACAGTGGGCAGTATCCTCTGCAGTAGCATAGACTTTCCTAGTCCAAAGGTGGATTCTGTTGAGCCTCATCCTAGTCCTCTCTGGGGCTGATGACTACCTCCTTCCTGCTACCAGGACTGGTAGTACAGATTAAGCATGTGTTTTCCCTGAGCTGTGCTTACTGGCTCCAGAAGGGATGTCTGTGTGGTTTTAGTCACATTTGCATGTGGCTCTGTGGCTTCGAGTGCTCACTGAGACAAACATGTACTGTATCAAAGAGATTATACACACACCTCTGTTGTTAGTTATACACACACCTCTGTTGTGCCATGTTAATGTGGCACACTGGTGGCATAGCACATTACAGATGACACAAAAAAGTTGGCCATGCTACAGATATCATGAGGTGAAGACCAGCTATGTAAAACTTCATACAAATGTGGGTGCAGGCTCCCCTTGCAAACATGTCATGAAACACAAACCACAGGGTCCCTTATACACTGATGAACAAGACCAGTGTTAGAGAAATATTGAGAGAGAGAACTAAGGATCTGTAATGAGCAAAAACCGCTAGAGACAGAGAATCTCACAGAAGCTGCTGCCCCAGCCCTGNCTTGTCTGAACCAGGTTCACTTGTGGAATTCCCTGGGCCCAAGAGAGGAAGGTGGGCAATGGCTGCATTGCAANGTACAGCCCATGGCCAGGCATTTCAGAAGTGAGTCTGTGACAGCGAGGCTCCTTAGCCTGCTCTGTCCCTCAGTGTCTTCTCAAGCAGACACACTTTAAGATTCCAGAACAACTTCCTGAAATTCGACTGCCAGGTCCTAGATCTCCAGGTGTCCAGTCCCACTAGACCTGTTGTTCTGAAGGAGGGAGTGTGGAAATGATAGCTATGAAATATAGACATAAATAAAGAAAAAGACAGAGACACAGGACAGCTTCAAGAGGGTTCTGGGTCAATACTACAGACACCTGAGTTTTATTACCTTTATGTACTCAAAGCAAGGGGAGCAAAAAGACCTCCCCTTTTGAAGGACATCACGGTTCAAGGTACAAAGTACAATCAAGTGTAAACACCTCCTTAGTACTCAAGACATCTGGTAACCATGCCTTATGGTCAAGCATCGTGTGATTATTATGCCTTGAGGTATAAGATACCTGGTAACCACACCTTTGGCCAAAACATCTTATTATGCAGCCTTGCAGGGGAAAACAAGCTTGGACTCTCTGACCTTGAGTCAAGATGAAAACAGGCCACAAGCTGAGGTCTCTGTGGGCTCCCACATCCAAGAAAAGTGAAGCCTAGCTCTTGTGCTGTGTTACTTTTCTGTCCGGCCAATGTCATCTTTGAGTCTTTAAATTTCTTCCTTTTGACCAGTTCATTTCTAGAAACCCTCACTCCCATAGCTGAGAAACCGGTGTCCCTGGTCTCTTCGCATCNACCAGTATGTATCATGATGCTAAGAGCCCTGTCCTCCCATTCCTTGCCACACAAGCCCCCAACTTCCATGTCCTTCCTGGCTTTACCTGAGACTCTAGAAATGAAAGACTTCACCTGACTGGGCTGGTGACCTTCAGGATGCTTCAGGCTATGGTGAAAAAGGGGACAGAGGCATTGGGAGACAGTGTTTCATCACCTTCCTGGTCATAACACAGGGGCTTGTGCATATGGGCATGTGAAAATATCANGTATTGCGATAAGTCTGCATTCATTCAGATATCACTGTGTTCTACAAAGGGACTTACTGCTCTAGAGAGGGAGATAGTGAACTGAAATGGAGGGGCTTGTTTAGGCTTATGGCTTGAATTTTCTGTCTGTTGGCCATGGCCCCATTGCTATTGAGCCAGCAGTAATGTAGCACATCATGATGGAAGGATGTGGGGAGGGGATGCTGTTTCTTTTATAGTGACTGGGAAGGAAGGAAAAGATAGGGAAGGCAAGGGTCAGTGTTCTCAATGTCTCCTTCAAGGATACTCCCAATGACATAACATCTTTCCTCTAGGCACTGCCTCACGACAGCACTATAGGCTGCAGACAAGCCTTCAACATTGGCCTCTGGAGGACAGCCAAGATACAAATGATAGCAAGAGCATGAGAAAGCAAACCCTTCTGCAGTATGGATGATCTAATCTCAGGAACAGAACCTGATAGTTCTTTCCTTCAGGGGTTGTCTATGGGGCACACCTTAGAAGCCTGCCATGGGTCACATCTCAGAGGGGTTCCTCCTATGAGTCAAGGTTGTAATACCTCTTTCTACAATGTATGTTGAGAGGAGGAGGGTGAACACCAAATAGACCCCAGGGCAAAAGAGGAAGGAGGATGGGAGTCAAGGCCAGGGTCTCTGAGACTGGGAAATGACCTGTACTTGGAAACTCAGTGCTCAGTAGGACTGTTGGAGGGTCTTTTCTGTCCTAGAATCCAAGGCATGATTGGCTGAAGCCTCCTTTTCCCCTTGACGGGAGGGCATAACTATTTATTTTTCACTTAAATTCAGTAATGTAGCCTTGCAAACTCAACCAGGAAAAGATAGGACGATCCAAAGAGCATATTGCCTATCTCATCTTTGCATTGTTTACAAAGCCCTGTCCTATGATTAATATTTGTTAAAATAGATTTTCAGAAGCCAGATACAGCCTGCCTTTAATACCACCACTCAGTAGACAGAGGCAGGTGGATCTCTATGCGATTGTGGCTAGCCTACTCTACATTAGAAGTTCTAGGCCAGCCAGAACTACATAGAGATACCTTGTCCGAAAGAATTTTCTTCAGAAACGTATCAACTGAATCAGTCCTTCTTTAAGCATTCTGTAGTTAAGCAGTATTTCTTGGGATATGCTCATCACCAGCAGAGACACTGGTTACTCTACTATGTTTCCAAAGTGTTCTTCTTGTCATCAGCAGATCAAACATTGGCAGTGCATTTTCTGTGAGGCATCATTCAACCCTTCAGCTTCATAAAACTCAAATCGTTCTCATCTATCTANCTANCTANCTAGCTATCTAGCTATCTATCTATCATCTATCTCTCTCTGTCTGTCTCTATCAATCTATCATCTATCTATCTATCATCTATCTCTCTATTTATCTATTTATCTATTTATCTATTTATCTATCTATCTATCTATCTATCTATCTATCATCTATCTCTCTTTGTCTTTCTGTTTCCTGTTGATATTTTATTAAACAAATATTGAGAAACATCTAATGAATCACATCTAGGGAGGCTATATACTCAGACTTCCATGAATCCACTAAAGGGAATCAGAACATGCCATAAGCAGATGAGACCTTCCATCAAATATATGACTAATGTCATGTGAAGCCATGAAGGACATCTTGCCTCCTATGAGATACAGAAGGCTTATTTCCTCCATGACCTTTATTTAGGCTTCACTTTGCACCCTGATGGGAAGCCTGCAGCTCTTCAGAGAAACATAGGTCTGTTTTTATATTTGTTTGAGGAAGAAGCTGAACAGAGGCCACTCTCTGGTATGTTCTTAGTTGACATTGTTTTACTTGATATCTTTAAATCACAAAACTTATCAACAATTGATCACATGAGTTTAAAAGGCATTCAGCAAATGATTAAACAAGAACAGAAATGAAACAGAAGTGACCACATTGGTGAGTGGCTGCTAAAGCTTAGTTCTGGAGACCCGAGGATTGCCATGGGGTGCTGACCTCAGGGTGTCTCTCAGAGGACCCCACAGAAACAGCTTCCTTCTGAGCACACACAGACTGCTGGCTGGGGCAAGGGAGATTCATGCTTATCTATCAAACCTTAGACCTCCATGCCATTTCTAGACAATTCTATAATTTTTGTCTAGTTATACCAAGTAGCTATTTTCTAGAATGTTTAAATCATCCTTGCTCCTTTCTCCAGTGTGTATTTAGCCACCAATCTGTGCCTATTTTAGCTTCCTCAAATGTTCCTTTCAACTCTGTTTCTTGGGTTCATAAATGACCTTGCCTATAGAGATGGCAAATGCCTGCGATGCTATTTCCTCTTCCTTTTAGAATAATGATGGACACTTGGAGTTTTGCGATTGTCCTAAATGGGCTGCATGACTGAATCCATTGGATTTGAGGATAGCAGATGGTTGGGGGGGGTAAAATCCCTCTAAAAATCTGTTCATCCTGCCTTTCAAATGCAGATGTCCTTCATTCTCCCTTTCTGGCAGGCTTATTTTCTTCTCAGGGAAGTTTAGCTAATCCCAAATATCCAGTTTATTCTTCAGCTGGAGAATTCTTAGGACTATACTTTGGGAGTACTGTTTCAACATCACAGTCCCCTCCCAACCAGAGGAGGTACGATTAAAAAGGTCTATAGGAGCTGCAGAGACAGGGACCCTGATTGCATTTTCACTGTATGTATCAGGTCCCCCACACGGAAATGGGGCTCAGGAAGCACTATGCATGGATGCTTTCAACTAACTCCAGAGTACTTAAAAGATTACCTGGAAGGCAGTTAGCGTGTCTAAGTGTCTGTTTTAATTATTAGTAATATGATGCCTACAGATTTACCTTTTCCCTTAAGTTTCATGCTGGGAATTGCAGCAAAAGCCCCTGGTCAAAGTGTTTATTTCCTGTATCAGTGGAGAGCATCACCTTTGCATTGCAAGCACTTGTCGTAGGTGGTATACTGCAGGAACACAAAATGTCAGTGTCAACTTGATCTGCACTGCACACCCCTGAGTGCCCAGGGTAATTGTGTGTGTGTGTGTGTGTGTGTGTGTGTGTGTGTGTGTGTGTGTTGGGGGTGTGTTTGCTTTGTGTTAGGATGTTTACTATGCCCTTTTACAGATCAGAGCCCACAGTTCTCCGACTCTGGCTATATACACAGTGATGTCCCCAAGATGCCAGCCCAGGGTCTTGGCAGTGGCCACACTGTCCTGATCCTGACTTACCAGAGTGCCTGAACCATGAAGTTACCACACTAATTCTGTGCACACAGTTTGAATCCATCTGTCTGGAGACCCAGAGCCCAGCACAGGTAGCTCCCCATGCTTCTTTCATTGTTTGCATCTTTTGCCATTTCTTACTTTCATGAGGTTGGAGTTAGAGTCATTAAAAGTCATGGTTTATCCTTTTTGAAAGCATGAAAAGTGAATAGTTTGATGACTGACCTGTTTAGTTTTATGTCAACTTTATACAAGCTAGAGTAACTTTGGGAAGATGGTCTCTCAATTGAGAAAATGCCCCTATATGTTCTGCCTATAAGTAAATCTGTAATGCATTTTCTTGATTAAGATTGATGTGGGAACCCTGTCTTGAAAAACCAAAAAAAAAAAGGAAGATTGATGTGGGGGGCCCAGTTCACTGTGGACAGTGCCATCCTGGGCAGGTGATTTTGGATGGTATGTGAAAGAAGGCTGAGCAAACCATGAACTAGCAAATAGGTATGCAGCACTACTCCATGGCTTCTGTCTAAGTTCCTGCCTCTAGGTTCCTACCTTGAGTTACTGCTCTGATTTCCCTGGATAATGGAGTATGACTTGAGAGTTGTAAGATGACATAAACCCCTTCCTCCCAAGTTGCTTTTGTCCATGGTATTTTATCACGACGATAGAAACCCTAACTAAGAAAAAAATAATTTCTAGTATATGTTTTTTAAAGATATTTTTATTTATTCATTTTTTTGTTTTGTTTTATGTGTGAGTGTTTTGCCTGAGGTATGTATGTGCATCACTTGTGTGACTGGTGTCCCAGTGGTCAGAAGAGGGTATTGGATCCCCTGGAACTGGAGTTGTAGATGGTTATGGACTACCATGTGGGTGCTGGGAATTGAACCTAGCACTTGTTGCTCTTAACTGTTGAGCCATCTCTGTAACTCCCTATATATGTGTGTGTGTGTGTGTGTGTGTGTGTGTATACATACATACCTATATGTATGTATGTATGTATATATGTATGTATGTATAGTTCCTGACTGGAAGAAACCTGCTTTGTAAACTAGGCTAGATTCAAACTCACAGACTCTGTCTACCTCTGACTCCCAAGTGCTGGAATGTGTGTATACTCTCATTCTAGGTTCCATTTATATCTTTATAATACATAAGTACATAGTATATAAGTATATAGAGACAACTTAATAAAATTCTCTTATGAACAATGAAAATGTTTTGAATATTCTNTGGAAATCTGAGAATAGTTATATTAAAAGCTTTTTTTTCCACTTACAAAATTAATAGAAATGCATTACTAAAAGTTAAAATAGGAGAAAAATAAAGTTTTATTACTCCACACAGGGTGATAATGTCCTTGCCCAAGAGCCATGGAATAAGAAAACCTTCAGTGCCAGGCCTGGCAATCCTCTCTTTGAGTTGTTGGTCAGGAGTGGAGGGCTGGGTCTGAGAGGACTTTCCATACAATATAAGTGGTTACCTCGTAGAACTTGATGGTAAGATCCTGTTGGTGAAGACATTCCTGTCAGACACAGGACTTGTAATAAAGCTGGAGCTGACCTGGAAACCTCCTGCCTGAGAACTAGTTCTCATAACATCAAAGGAGCTACACAAGCTGCCAACGGAGAAAAGCAATCAGTAGTCCTACCAAGCTATAAAGCCTGTGAAACAAAACAATAATCAGCCTGGCAAGATAACCACAACGGTGCAACAATGACATCTCCATCTTGTGATAATTATGGTATTTGAAGAAGAATGACCCCCATAGGTTCAAATATTTTAATGCTTTGTGGAGCTGTTTGGAAGGACTAGGGGAGGTGTGGCCTTATTGGAGGAGTTGTGTTACTAGGGGTGGACTTTGAGACTTCAAAAGCCTATGCAATTCCCAGTTAGTTTGTTCTCTGTGTCTGTCTGTCTGTCTGTCTGTCTGTCTGTCTCTCTCTCTATTTGTGGATTAGGATGTAAGGTCTCAGCGACTATTCCAGCACCATGCCTGCCTGCCTGTAAATTGCCAATTAAATGCTTTCTTTTATAAGAAATGTCTTTGTCATGATGTCACTTCACAGCAATAGAAAAGTAACTAAAACAAAAGTTGATACTGGAAGTGGGATATTGCTGTGACACCTGGCCATCCTGGTTTTTGGAGGAATGTAGAAGACTGTGGCACTTTGGACTAGTAGATTGGTTAAATCACTCTAAGTGGGGCTTAATAGTCCATTCTGGTAAGAGCTTGTAAGACAGTAGAGCTGAGAGCAATGTGGGCTTTGGAGGTACTACTCAAGAGGTTTCAAAGAGGAACAATGATAACAACTGGACTAGAGACCATTCTTGTGAAATTTTGTCAAAGAATATAGCTGCTTTATGCCCTTGGAGTCTATTGAAGAGTTTTGGCAGAGGAAATTTCAAGACAACTAATATTGACTGTGTCACATGGTTATTAGTGATCACTCTTATGGAGGTTTATAGTGAAAGTGAGCAAACAGGGCAAAAATATATAAAATGTATCATTTAAGGAGAAAAAGAGGATCATGAAATTTAATGTTGGAGCATGGCATGTCCTGAAAGAGAAAAGGGGAGCCCTGATGCTAAATGGAATAAAGAAAGTGGTACACTCAGCATAAGACCTCAACTAGCTAAACTGCCAACCTGTGAAAAGGAAAGTTGATAGAACAAAGGAAAGCATCAACAAATCAAAGCTTATGCAAAGAACATCCAAGAACATCCAAGTCTCTACTCCAAGCCAGCAGCTAGACTTGGCAACTTTGACAGGTGGTTCTGGCATTAGAGCCATGAACTATACAAGAGTAAATGGATGATGGAATCTTCCTTTGTGGTTAAGGAAAGCCACTGAGGCCAGACATGGGACAGGGAACTCCCTGCATGCAGTCCCAGAGAAGCCATTGCATGAGGCTGTAAAAGCATATCCTGGATTGTGTTGGAGACCCTAAGATGTTGGNGATGCCAGAGTCTTGGGATGTCTGCCAAGGAGANCTGCATACAGGGAGTACAACCAGCTGAAGAGAGAAGTGTGTTGCAGTCATCAAGGCTAGAGGAACCATCTAAGCATTTTAACATTGAACAGAGCTACACAATTTGGAATTTTCCCTGCTGGGTTTTTCAGTCTTACCGAGGTTCAATATTTCCTCATTATTCCTCCATTATCCCCTTTTGGAGTGGTATGTGTATTCTGTGCCACTGTATGCTGGAAGTGTGTAATTTGCTTTTGATTTTATAGAAGTTCATAATTAAGAGATTGCCTTGAAGCTCAGAAGAGACTTTGGACTTTTAAAGTATGAGCCTGTGAAAGACTAGAGACTTTTGAAGTTGGACTAAATACATTTTGCATTATGATATGGCAGCAAGCCTATGGGAGCAGAGGAGTAGAATATGGTGTTTTGAGTGAGAATGGCTTCCACAGGGTTATGTGTTTGAATGTTTGGTTCTCTGTGTGGAACTCTTTGGGAAGGATTAGGAGGAGTCACCTTGTTGGAGATGTGTCATTAGATATGGGCTTTGAGGTTTCAAAAGCCGACACCATTCTCAGTTGGCTTTCTCTCTGCTTTCAGTTTGTGAAACAGGATGTAATCTCTCAACTACTGCTCTAGCATCATACCTGCCTGCTTACTGCCGTGCTCCCTGCCATAACAGTCATGGATTCTAACCCGCTGGAACTGTAACACATCCACCCCCAACTAAATGCTTTCTTTTATAAGTTGCTTTGGCCATAATGTCTCTTCACAGCCATAGAAAAGTAACTAAGACAACAATCAACAACTGTCTGAGTGGACTTAAAGCCCACTTAGTAGGAGGAAATTTATGACCGGTACTATAACCTAGCCAACTACATGTGACTGGAGAAGAATCTAATGCAGTTTTCCTAATACAATATAATGTCTAGCTGTATTCAAAATACTCATTCTTATATCCACAACTGCACCATAATTTGTACATTTACAAATACAACCCCTACACCTACTGCTCAAGGAACATTATGGAAGAAAGGAGGAGAGATTGTAAGAGTCAGAGGACAAGGATGCTTGCAGTAAGACAGTGTCTTCTAGAACAACTGGGATGCTGCCCCAGGAAATTTCAGTACTCCAGTTGCCTAAAGAAGAACTGCACTGTGACAACACCAGCTGACATGCCAGTGTGGCTGGGAGAAGTTTCACAAGGTCTCATCTCTAGATGAAGAGCTAGAGGAAGTCAGAGCTGCAGAGAGAAGGAAAATCAGTTCTCTCTAGAGAGGAACAACTGATAGTCGATTCAATCCCAAGTGGTGAGACCTAAACACATGTACATATGAGCAACACTAGATCAACTCAGTAAGTTATGTGTGTGTCTATGTGTATAATTATTATATAATTACAGAAAAAAAAGTCGAGTTAGAAAGGGGTTAGAAAGAGGGACATGGAAGGAGTTGGAATGGGGAGACGGGGGCTAGAAATGATGTAAATACAGTACTTATTTATAAAGTTCTCAAAAATAAAAAAAAAATTAAAAAGGATTCACTATCCTACTACCTAATAACCACTTTTAGTATTGTGATTTTTCAAAAAAAAATCATTGAACATTGCTGCACAGTAATCTCATTACTAACTGAGTAGGTATTGGCATTTGAAAACTGCTGGGAGAGGGAGAAGTCAGTTGTTTTTAAGTACTGTGACCCCTGTTAGGCTGGCCACATGCCAGGGCAGGTACCACAGAGCATGCAGGTGGTGGTAAGAACTGGCCTGTGTATCCCCCTCATCTCCCCTCAGCAAGTTCAGCTGACTCCAGTGAGTGGCTGCTCCCACGTGAGATCCATCTCTTCACTGCGCAGCCTGCTCTTCGCTCTCCTTTCCAGGTTACTGAGCGTTTTTACATGCAATCTTTTCTATATTTAGAATAGTAACTTTTAGAAAGAATTCCAGAATGTGTCTGGGATTACATATTTCTTAAAACCTTAAATCTACCTCACCATTATTTCAATTCTTCCCAAGGTAGCTTGAGCTAGAAGAAGCCAGACACAAGGCTGGGGACAGTTAATTGTCTTGAAGTGCATAGACCTTGGGGAGTTTTGTCAGCATCCTGTGGTTATCTCCAAGGAAGCCCTGCCACACTGTTGCTAAAAATGCAAACATCAATATTGCCCATGCCAAGAGAAGTACAACAAAGAAAAAAGAAGCATGTTTTGGCCAAGCTTTTAGGTTCTAATTTGGATTTCATTTCCTCTAAGCAGAATCATTATCTAATGATCTCCAAGATTCTCAGGGATGTTAGATTTCTTGGGAAAAGGTCATTGGATCATATAAACAATGTAGAGATTTTCCTGACCTCAAGGTCCACCTAATAAGTGGATATTCACCACACTAGACATACCAATGCAATAACATTGAGGTACCGTGTTAAAAGCTAAGTTGATGGGGGCTGCAGAGATAGTTCAGTGGTTAAGAGCACTGGCTGCTCTTCCAGAGGTCATGAATTCAATTCCCAGCAACCACATAGTGTATTGTAACAAAGTATAATGGAAAATAATGCCTTCTTTGGGCATGCAGGTGTATATGCAGATAAAGCCCTCATACATAAAACACATAACTAACTAAACAACTAACAAAATACTCTAAAAAACATAGCCAAGATGACATCAGTCAATTTTTTCTCTTTTGAGCCTCAATTTCCCAGCCTGAATATGAGTGGAATAGCTTGAAAGGAGTTTTCATTGCCTTCACGGCCCTAGCTAATAATCACCACATAAAATGATTCGTGGTGTGAAAGTATTCCATTATTCATATATTTAAGATGGAAGAAGATGAGAAGTGACAGTTCCAACATGTCCATGTCTCTCCACACCTAACAAGCTCTCACACTNTGCATTAGGAGGGTTCCAGTGGGTTCTGTGTATCCTGTGCCAGTGCTATTCGTTGCTCAGTGAATCTCCTCTTCCATTCAAAGACAAAGCATTTCTGAGCTGTTTCTCCAGGAAACATTCAGTATGACATTTCCTCCCAGCAGAGAAGCTGCGCATTTTCTGGCCATGACCTAAACTCTGAGTCATGAATGACAGGTCAGTTTTCTCTTCCAGGAAGCCCTTACCCACTCTGCTGAACAATGACTAAGACCTTTCTTTTTTTCCTCAATGGTATGTCCACCACTGCTACTGTAGTTCAGATCATGAATGGCCTAAAAGTCAATAGGATGAACATGTGGTTCTCTAGGGAGAGGAAGTTAAGTCATTAGTCAGTGCCCTCCAAGGGAATATTGGGATGCTCACCTCTTTCTCTAGCCTCTTTCTCTTTTTTCTCTTCCCTATCACTATGTGCTGAGCACTTGTCCTCCATCTACCATCTGTTTTCCTACATGAGCTTCTGCCTGGCCACTGACAACAGAGCTGACTAACCATGGACTCAAACTGCAAAAGCCATGAGCCAAATAAGCCTTNCATCTTTTAAAATTGATTTATATCAGTTATTTTGTAATAGCTATGGAAAACTGACCAACACAATCACATTTATGTAGTAGAATAATATTTTAAGGTGTATTACTTTTGCTTATGTTGCATTTGTTTAGCTCTGTGAACCTTTGTTTCTTTGCCTGTGTAAAACACCTGATGGTCTAATAAAGAACTGGCCAATAGCAAGGCAGGAGAAAAGATAGATGGAGCTGGCAGGCAGAGAGAATACATAGAAGGAGAAAATTGGGAGGAGAGATTGGGAGATTTGGGAGCCAGAGAAGGAGAAGGACTCTAGGGGCCAGCCACTCAGCTACACAGCAAGCCACAGAGTAAGAGTAAGATTTATAGAAGTAAAAGAATGGAAAAAAGCCCAGAAGGGTAGTTGAGATAAATTAGTTAAGAAAAGCTGACAAGAAACTAAGACAAGCTAAGGCCAGGCATTGATAATTAAGAATAAGTCTCTGTGTGTGATTTATTTGGGAGCTGGGTGGTGCACCCGCCCAAAAAAAGAGCAAAAGCCTCCAACAACACATTTATAAAGTCAATAACAACCAAATGTTTTATTCCTCTTCATCTAGTTTTATTATCTTCAGGTTGTTACAGGCTTTCATAATTTTAGTTTAAAAATGGTGATATTGGAAAGCTGCCTTCACCTGTCCTTCCCAGGATCATATTATGGGTGGAACAGAATCAGAGCTTTCCTTTGGAAAGGAAGCTTCTTTGACTTTGTGGTCCAGTTTTCTGCCAAATTATGTAATCTGATGATTTTACTCCTGACATTAGAGTACATTGATGTGTATATAAGGATTCATTGCAAATCTGTTTTTAACTCCTGACTTTAGAAGAAGAATCTGAGTGAAATGCTAGGCTTAGAAGTCATATTGTCCATCTACCAAGCAAGTATGCCACTTGAAGGGATGAAGAAGCAAGTGTGGGAGCCTTCATCTGTTTACCCAATGCTACATAATCAGTCATAATTCCTGGAAAGGATGTGTTGGATGTGGTATGTCTGATAAAATGAATCAGGAATCATCCCCAATAGGTCTGTGCCATCTGTGATGGTCTTGGAGCAGTGAGAACACCACTGACATGGACTTGCTGGCAGAATAGGGTTTTGGATGGTTGACTAAAGGGGAATATCCTGCTGAGAGAGCTCTACCGGATGGAGCTTTAGGGCACAGGAAAAGCCCGAGCCGATGACTAAGGCTGATTGGTTAACTCTATGGTAGCTGGGGAACTTATGACTACTGGTGTGTTATTTTCCCTGCAAGTAGCCAGAGTGCAGACACAAGCATTGAAAGAGCAACATGGATACAATCTAGTTCCCAAATTGGTGAGTGTGAGTTTAGAAAAATAAGAGATGAAAGCTGTAACCGAGAGCTGCTGAAGGTCCAATGGTGCCCCAAGAAGAGGACTTCACACAGTTCGATGTTGGGTGCTGCAAGGGACATATATGAAAAGTAATTTTGAGTCAGTGCTAAGACATCTAAGGCCTAGGCTTAG
>LZPO01108510.1:13026-31092 GCA_001675575.1 Neotoma lepida
CTGATTTCCACAGTGGTTGTACAAGTTTGCACTCCCACCAACAGTGGAGGAGTGTTCCCCTTGCTCCACATCCTCTCCAGCATAGACTGTCATCAGTGTTTTTGATCATAGCCATTCTGACAGGTGTAAGATGGTATCTCAGAGTCGTTTTGATTTGCATTTCAGTCCATCATGGTGGNGGATCTTGGGACAGAAGTCTCTTTGCACCTGCAGTCAGGAGACAGAAAGAGATAAATGCTGGTACTCAGCTCATACTTCGGTTCAGCCTGCGACCCCAGCCCCCGGGACCCCAGCCTCCCAGATCCAGCCCCCAGGACCTCAGGACCTGCGACCCCAGCCCCCGGGACCCCAGGCGCTGCAATGGTGATTCCCCCTTGAATTAACCAATGGAGAAATTTCCTTAAACACCTGCTCTGAGCTTTGTCACCTAGGTAGTTCTGGACCCTGTCGAGCTGACAATTGGCCTTAACCATCACAGAGAACTGATAGAGGATGCTGTCTCGGGAAGAGTAGGTCTGTCTGTCCAGTCCCCAGCACAACTTGCTTCACACCATAGTCTCTGAGTTCAAGGACGTCAGCAGTTGTTGCAAATCCAGTTTTTATGTTTCCAATTCTTTCCATCATCTCGGTGCCCGGGCNAGAGCTTGAGAAACAGTGTCAGTTCGAGCCTTTGGGACTTGATTTCCATCCCTGTGTTCTTTGAACAAACCCTGCTTGGTTATGAATCTGGGGGGGGGGCGAGGCTGGGTAGATGTCTCAGTTGGTAAACTACTTGCCACACAGCATGAGGATCCGCGTTTGATCACTAACACCCATACGTGAAAAGTTAGGCACGGAGGTGTATGGCTGTAATCCCAGGCCTGTACATACAAGACCGGGGGTCAGTGGGACTTGGCGGTGGTCTGGTCAAGCCAATCAGTGACTTTCAGAATCAGTGAGAGACTCTGGCTCAAAAACTAAGGTGAAGGATCTACTGAGGATGACTGGCACCCACATACATGTACACACATGTGCATGTACCTGTACATGCGGGTACCCACATAAACATTACACACAGGCACATTTAAGAATGATTCTTATAAGTATTATTTATTTCATTTTAAAGGCTTAAGTGAGACCTTCAGTCTATATTTATAGATGATTATGAAATTATTTCTCTCTGATTTTTAATTTTCACCTGAGTGATACAAATTACATTCTATATTTAGGAAGGAAATTGAGCACCTATCCTGTTTACCTAGGATATATAGNTAAACAAGCCTAGTTATTCATTTATTAATGGCTTAGAAGGCCTTGCTGATATGCNTTTTACTTAAGGCTTGAGTTTGCTCAGCTATTTTAGTTCATGTGTTTAAAAGTTTTGTTTTCCTTTTTAGATTATGAATTCATTGAAATGACTGTGTTTCCTGAGCACACTGCTGTACTTGAGGGGTGCTGAATGATTTTATCAGTATCTTTCTTGTTTTTTCCTCACACTTGGTTAGTAGTCTAATAGGTTTAGAGTCCTGGGTGGAAAGTAATTTGCTCCAGAAAATTTGGAAATATTTGTTCAATTTGGAAATATTTGTTCATTATTTGTAGTGGCACCAGATCCTGTGGGATGCCCAGTAGTATTCCCATTCTTAGCTTTTGTGTGAATTGCATTTTGTGAAGTTTTCCCGTTGTGTCCACTTCTCTGAAAACTACCATACCATATCTTGTAATGCTACTTCTATTCATTGTGGTAGAACATGATAAGGCATTCAATCTTTGACTTTCTTTTATTATACCTTCACTTATTTTCTTCTGGGGGTTTAAGTTCTTTTTTCTGGACCTCCATTCCACAACTCAGGAGAATTTCCTAGGGTACTGCTGCTCCTGGGGTACTGGTGCTCCTGGGGTACTGGTGCTCTTGGGATACTGGTGCTCCTGGAATTGTCCTCTCATTTCATCTTCCTTAATTATGGGACTGTGTGTTTGTTCTGCTCCTTTCAGAATTCTGCCAATACTGTTTCAATCTGATTGATAATTTCTGAATTATCACAGCNGTATTTTAGGTTTTCAGTGGGCTTTTCTGACCTCTTCATACCCTGTCTTTACAGAGTCTGTTCTATTTAAGATAAAGCATCTTACTCCACCTCCAAGGGTATCAATGGATGTTTAAACTTTCTTCAAACTTAATCTGTATTTTTCAAGATGAGTTTAGCCTTTTATTCATCTTGGATTTTGTTCTTCCTACTGAATGCTCTTTTTTGAGCTTCTGCTAATTATTGGCTCAAATTAAAGAGTGGAGACCTGATGCCATCATGCATTAGATCCACAGGACCACTCTCTGCTTAGCACAGTTTTCCCAGATGTATCCTTGCTGGGTCTCCCNTCTTATTTATTATATTTTGTTTTATTATTTTTTAACAATTCTTTTCTGGTTCAGCTAGACATCTTATCACTTCTGAGACTTTCCCATTTCTTGATTTACTCCTATGACTTCCCCTCTTGAATGGTACCTCAAATCATTTCTGGCTGATGTCATTTCTNGCCCTTCCCACCCACTATATAATACTCATCTTTGCACTGCGATTGGGATGGACAAGACACCAAAAGCTGTAAGATGAGTCTGAAAAAGTCTTATTAATAGAAAACCCAGAGCCAGACATTGGGGTAAATTCTGAAAGNTCAGAGAGACAGAACAAGCCACAGCCAACCTCACCTTGCCAACTCCTCAGCTGGTCTTGTTTCCTCAGACTGAAAGCCTCTGAGTCCTCACCTGAGTGGATCTCAGCTGAACTGCTGCTAAAAGACTCAAAGCTTAAAAGCCTCTAGTTCCTGGTCCTCATGCCTTATATACCTTTCTGCTTCTTGCCATCATTTCCTGGGATTAAATATGTGTGTCACCATGCCTGGCTGTTTCTAGTGTGGCCTTGAACTCACAGAGATCCAGATGGATCTCTGCCTCCCAAGTGACAGGATTAAAGGCCTGTATGACACCACTATCTGGCCTCTATGTCTAATCTAGTGACTGTTCTCTGATCCCCAGATAAGTTTTATTTGTTAGAACACAAATAAAATATNACCACAAAAAGCCTCTTACACTTATTTGTTTTCCTGGTAAAAAAGACCTTGGTGTCTGCTGTTTCTCTTCCTATTCATGACTATCTTTCTCTTCTCCTGCAGGCATGTGCACCCCCACATACTACCCCACACACTTATCACAAATGAATGATCTCAATCTACATGGCCTATTTGTACCTGTGACCATTTGGGTGTGTGTCCTTGTCCTTACCCTCAGCAGTGCTCCCCTGCAGAGTTACTGATAGATTCTATCAATTAAGTTTACCCATCAATGTGTCCTTTAACTGTTTCAATTCTAGTGCGGCCAGCAAAATGTTACCCCAAAGTCTTTGTGTGCATTGTACAGAGTCTTTGGTCTTGTGAAGAGTTTCGGTGTGCATGCTTTTCTCTTCTCCACACGCATTTAGTGGGAGAGTAGGGCTGCTATGCCAGGACATTTTAACAGAAGCCATTTGCAATGGAAGCTGAACAGGCCTTTCCCTGCCCCAAATCTGCTTCTTAATTTCCCAAAGTCCACTGTTTTGTAAAGTCTACCACAGTGCATAGCAATTCTCAATTTCTTAAGAAAACAACATGCATGTACATTTGCCCTTTCCACCGATTAAGCAAATTCACATACAACTTCTGCACTTGGCTTTGTGCTCAGCAATCCCGTGATTGGCTCTGTTCCATGTCTCACTGATGATGAGAAATGTGGACCTAGGCTGACTGAATGTGCACGCTGCTGAGAGCCGCATGGCGGCATTGATATTACCATTATTTATTATTTACATATTTAACGACCTTATTGATATTATGTGCTGTTAGCACTACTAATTATAACACAATAAACATAATTTATAAACACAGTGCACGGTGATATACATAATCAAGCATGAGTGACAATACCTGGAGCAGCTGCGCCCTCCCCATCGGGGAGGACGATCCTGTGAGAGCAAGCTATCAGCTCACAGAGCCTTTAAAGTAAAATAAAAATATTTTAATGAATTAGAAACAGATTGTGGATAACATGTGTGATGCTGCCTCAAAATAAATCCAAATGATCGTTTTATGAGAGTGTCGTGTTTCTCTGTCCTTGGAACGTCACAAAACATTCATAGAGATTCTCCAATCTAACCTCACAGTGAGATTTATTGTGCAGGTCACCTTAAGAGGATAGAGGATCCCAGGAAAATGGCATGGTCCCAAAGAAGAGAAGAGGGTGTAACTGGGACTCCACTTGTCNTTGAAGTCTAGAAAATGTGGTACTAGGGCATAAGAACACTTTTTGTTTAAATCTAGAGACCNAGAATTCAGAAGTAGTTGTATGAGAAAACACATACCCAGGTAAACACAATTCAGGTCATCCATTCTGAGGAGTAGAAAGAGTGCTTTGATCTGCTTCTCCACAATCACTGTGAATTCAGAGATGTGACAGAATTTGGCAACAGAAAGATGTCCCAGCTCTCTTCATTACAGATGCTCATGATGTGTGAAACATATTCATAACTCACTAATATCACCAAGGTGTTGATGATGTCAATAAAATGCTATTCATGTTTTCATACTAGCAGGTTTTTAAATAATGTTGATTTCCAATTGCTAATCAACACTTTAATATAACTCATATTATTTTGCATATTATAGATATCTTCTGGAATGATGTCTAGTGTTCAGTCAGTCACTTCATCTAATTAGTCCTCTTAATGGTTTCACTTCAGGGCACCTGTGTATCAAGAAGACAAACAGCTATGCCCACTCTTGCTCCAGCTAGTGTGCTGGGAAATTATCATCATCAGCTTGACTGGATTTAGAACTCCCAGGAAATACTCTGAGTGTGTCTTCCAGGGTGCTTCCCGGTAGAATTAATAAACTTCCCTGAATATGGGTGGCATCAGAGTCCTGGACTGAATGAAAAGGGGAAAAGGAGAAAGCCTAAAACACTAGCATACTCCTTTCCCTGGTTCCTGATGCACCCAGATCTGAGCAAGTGCCTGCTGCCACAACCACAGCTGCTGCTGCCGCCGCCGCTGTGTCTTCCCTTCCATGGGACTGTATCCTCAAACTGTGAGCAAAACCAAACCAAAACAAAACAAAACTCCTCCTCCTTTCCTTCCTTAAGAGGCAGGTAAGTATCGCATCTGTTTCGTGCTGGATATCTCTGGTGGCAAACCTCCCCCCTCTGTGCACACACACTAGAACATCCTAAGTGTCTTTCCCGTTGCTCCCCCCTGGGCCAGGTCCTTCCCTCCTGTTTCACCACAGCACTCCTCAATTGTCTGCTGTTTCTGTATATCACTCTTTTACCCTCATTCCTCACAGGCTTGAATGACAGCAGCTNNCTTCAAGTTTTAAATTAATGTGATTTCTAGCAGTAAGACACATTTCTCCCAGGAAACATTTCCTTGGTAGAAGAGNGTGAAATTTCCCTAAATACGTATATACCAGTGTGTGCTGCTCCTTTGACTATTAATCTTATTCCAAATGTCATTGTTATTTCACTCTATTTTGTAATTCCCCATTTGAAAATGCTCTGCTAAATTGCACCTTTATTAACGGGAACTTTTGTTTTAAATTCTTTTAAAGTTTTATGTGTTTATCTGCATGTATGTATGTACACCTCATGAGTAGAGACCTGGAGAGGCCAGAAGAGGGTTTCTGATCCTTTAGAACTAGAGTTATAGATAGTCGTGAGCCGTGATGTCTTTGCCGGAAACTAAAATGAGATCCTTTGCAAGATTAGCGGGTGCTCTTAATCAACAAGCCAGCTCTCAATCCCCAAAGTTTCTGAGTTCTTTAGGTATTCTAGATGTTGGTGCCCTACGTGAGATGAGTACCTGGAAGACCTGTTCTTCTGTGGTCTACCTCTTTATTGTGTCTTTTGCTATGCAGAGCTTTCCCTGACTTTCCTTCAGTAACGGAGTCTGAGCATCGGGCCTTGTGCACACTAAGCAAGCACTCTGTCACTGGGCTCCATCCTTGACTGTCTTATATTCACTCATCAATTTTGAATCAAGAACTCACTAAGTCACCCATGTAGGTCTTGAACTTGCAATCCTCCTACCTCAGTCACCTGAATAGCTAGGGTTTTAGGTCTGTACAACAGGCCCTGCTCAGAAGTTCTGACTTGCTCCAATCTCATTTGCCTACTCTTACTCTTATTTCCTGTGCTAGCAGAATCTTATTTAGAAAGTTAAATTATCCCTGTTCATAGATTATATGATCCTGTACAGCAAAGACCTGAAAGAATCTGCCTTAGTTAGGTGAAGAGACACCCTGACCGTGGAAACTCTTATAAAGAAAACATTTAATTGGGGTGGCTCATTTGTATTTTCAGAGGTTAGTCCATTATCACCATGGTGGGACATGGCAGCATGCAGGCAGACATGGTATTGGAAACGTAGCTGAGAATCCTACATCTTCCAGGCAACAGGAAGTCAACTGAGANGCTGGGAGGTATCTTGAACATGGGAAACCTCAAAGCCNACCAGCACAGTGACACACTTCCTCTAACAAGGCCATATCCCCTCCAGCATAGACACACCTCCTAATAGTGCCACTCCCTATGAAATTATGGGGGCTAATTACATTCAAACTACCACATTATCTATCTGAAGACTGTGTAATCTGATGAACATTTTTAGCCAAGTGGCAGGATAAAATATTAGCACATAAAAATTAATAGCCTTTCTCTATGACCATAACAAACCTGTTGAGAAAGAAACCAGGGANAAAAATCCCATTCCTAATAATGTCATTTAAAAAAGGAAGTATCTAGTAATAAACTAACTGAGAAGAGGAAAGACCTCTACAATGAAAACCATAAGACATCAAATGAAGAAATAATAGAAGACTCTAGGANATGGAATGACCTCCCATGCTCATGGTTGGCAGAAGGAATGCTGTGAAAACCGCCACATCACTAAATAGGACACACCATTTTGATGTAATCCCAGTCAACAGTCCAATGACCTTCTTCACAGAATTAGAGAAGAACAACCCTGGAATTCATATGGAAGCACAAATATGCTGCACTAGCTAATCAACTCTTGAGTGAAAGTATTAATGCTGGAGGTATCACAATATCAAACCTCAAACTATACTACAGAGCTATAATGATGAAAAGAGCTTGGTTCAGGCACAAAACTGATACAGACCCAACAGAATATAATAGAGAACCCAGGAATAAACCCATACAAGTACAGCTGCCTAATCTTTGACAAAAATATCAAAGCCTTCAGTGGGGAACAGAGAGGATCCCTTCAAGTGTTGCTGAATATACGTTTGTAGAAGAGTAAAACTAGATCCTATCTCTCACCTTGTACCAAAGTCAACTCAAAATGCATCACAGACCTTAATGTAAGAACTGAAACTTCCATGCTACTGTAGGAGAACAGATGTGCCCCCAATTGCCTAATTAACAGGTTTATCCCACTAGACTGAATGGTGCCCTGGAATTTCTGGGANTCTCCAACAGGATGATAAACATGATTCCCCCATGCAAACATCCTCACCCAACCTCCTCATGGGGGCAGTGATGGAGCTTTGGCTCTTCCTGGAATCAGTAGGCATATGCAATGCAAGTGTGCTTAGCTTTCTTTCTGTGCTCCACGTACCTTAGACAGACACAAGCAGAATGGAACACGGAGAAGACTTCAGTCACCATATTTCATCNATATTCCTAATTTGAAAAGGGGGAAATTTTTACTTTGCTTGCATGACTAATTGGTCATGAGCTCATATAGTAATACTGAATGAATCTGTTGAGAAANATCTTCCAGCTAGAATGTTCAAAATGTATGGTNCCAGTCTACAAAATACATGGTCAGTCAGAGTGTNACTATCTTCTTACCCACAGGCATTACATCTCATATCTGTGGAAAGTTCCTGATGGCTGAGGTACCAGCACATCCCTAGATACCAGGCAACACTGTGTAGAACTGTTAATATTGGGTAATATTGTTACATACAAAAAAAGCAGTTTTCCATGGCTTAGTCTAATATCAAAACATTAGAGGGGCTTTCTAGACACAATAAATTTTATTCCACACACCTAAGCAAATAGGAAGTGCTGGGTGACCAGTTAAGTGGCTTAAATAGCAGACTAGTTTTTTACAGTTGCAGATTTATGAGTCTCTCAAAAAGCTTATTTGGCTCTCTGAAATACTGGTCCTCTTACCCAGAGGAGGGAGTACANTCCCTGGCAACAAAGCCAGGTAATACTAAATTAGTAGCCAGCAAAGAGCCTCAGTGCTTGTATGGGCAGCCATTACTCACTGGCACCATCTCTACGCAGTGACCCCGAAGACATTTAGAAGTTAGAACACGGCTCAGGATGTACTTTACATGCCTTTACTTCAGGTCACTTCCTTCGGCTAAAAGCAGAAATAGACGNCTGCTGCAGGAANGGGAAGTGGAACCAACCAGATGTGCCCAAGATAGATGACTTCTTATGTACCCTAGAGAATTGCATTGACAATGTATTAAAATGATATTATCTTTAAAATGAGCATGATTAATAACAACATGTAAAGTGAGCTAGGATTTCCATGGTATAAGAAAACTGCAAAGACTGTGCCTGTGGTGGAGTTAGTCTCAGGATACCCACGTGGTCCATTTGTTAGCACCTGGGTGATCTAGTCAGGGAGAATAGGGTTCTTCATGGGACTGGCTCAAGCACATCCAGGATAGCTTAGAGAGTGGGGGGAATGACAGATTTGAAATATTCACAGGATATTATGTCTTATTCCTTGTCTTTAGGGATTGTCATGGTGGGTAATAATGATATTTTTCTTAGACCCTGAACTGGAGGTTTGTGGTTGGACATGTAACTGGGCATCTGCCAATATGGAAAGTCTCACTAACACCAGAGCCTTCTGTGTTCTGGGTTTTCCTTAATAGGCCAATGGTTTCTTAAAACATAAAATTTCAATTAAGTCGTGCTTTGTCCAAATATGATCACAAAGCACCAAGTGACACNACCATTNAATTAAATTGTAAGAGCTTGCAGACAGGTGTCTTCATAGGTGGAAAGTGAAAGTTCACGTGGTAATTACCTAATGACAAAGATCTACATAACTGGAAAGTGTAATTTTTGGCATCATATGGACCTAGCATTTTTGTGAAACAAATTCGTGGCACANCATCTTCATAATTGTTTAAATTTTAGATGTAGACCATTCATTTTTGTCATTTATATCCACATGAACAATCTTTTGTTGGTCACCACAAAAGTAGAGAGGGGAGGTTCCAGTGGAATGAGACAGCACACGGTATGGCAGTGGGTAAATCCAAGTGCTGGTCTCACATCAGATTTCCAACATCTTAGTTCCTATACTCCAAAGAGAACTATCTAGTATTACTTGTGATGAATTTCTCAGATGATGTGATTCCTAAAAATGTAGGCACTCAGAAACCCATTTCAGTATGAGAACTTACACAAATGCCCTAGGAGAGATGAAACAGAGAAAGATGCTGAAGCTGTGAGTAAACACATCTTCGCAGAAGACACAGAAATGGACATATGCAAAGATGCTCCAGTCAGTAATAATCAGGGAAACACAGACCGATGCTACTACATGCTATCACTCCTTAACTAGGATGGTTGCTACCAAAGGCCAGCAGGTAAATGCTGTCAAAGGTCTGGAGAAGAGACAACCATTGCATGCCATCAGTGTGAATGCAGATTGGAACGGTCATTTTGGAAAANTATGAGAAATTAAAAGTAGAGCTCTCCCCTGACTCAGCCACCCTATGGAAATAGTCTGTTCACAGAGGAAATGAACTCACACCTTGCAAGGCATCTACTTGCCCCTGGCCATTGCAGTGCTGTTTATGACAGCCAGGACACAAACACAACCTCATGGTCTACCGGGGACAGATGAATGAAGACACGTGTGCAATACACGATACAGTCGGTTTTCCAAGAACGAGCTCTTGCCATTTACTACAGCACAGATAAAACTGGAGAGCTTTATACTGAAGTGTGGGAAGACAGATGCAGAAGAAAACATTGCATGTGGTCCCTTACGTGGAGAACCACAAACCCCAATTCAAATACATGGGGATGGACAACAAAGCAATGGTCACCAGGGCAAGGGCTAGGGAGGAATATGAAGGTGACAAATCAGGACACATGCCAGATGANGATTACAGGTAAGAATAAGCNGTACTCCATGGGATTTGTGATAAATAAGTAGATTTTATCTGTTCTTCTACAACTAAAAAGGTCAGCTGCTTGAGACAAGTATGTTAATTTCCTTGAATGCTAGTAACTTCCTTGTCAGTAGGAATCCTATAATATATGCTGTATATCTTGGCAATACAGAATAAAGGCTATGGAGAAATTTGGTGGGTAAAAACCCTGCTGGACAAGGTCCTGAATTCAAATCTACAGAACCCATATAAAATGCCAGGTGTGGTCACTTGCTCATCTGTAACCCCTGAGCTGTGTGAAGTGAGGGCAGGAGGATCACTGGAGCTTGTTGGCTGTCAGCTTATGAGAAAGTCAAGCTCCAGAATCAAGGAGAGACCCCTTGTCAATGGGATAAAGTTTATGTTGATGGAGCATCTGATGTCCTCATCTGGTCTCCGTATATAATACACTGCCATGGGCAATGTGCACCCACATACCAACATGGACATGTACCGTGCATTATGCACACACAATTTTAAAAATACAAGATAAAATTTAACTCAAAGATACTAAAATAAGAAACTATATACTTGATGTGAAATTATTTGTACAAAGATTAACAGGAAAATNGAGGTAAGGTATTGGACTCAATAAATTAAACACTTGCCCTCATGTAGCCTCATAGGGGCAATTTTAACCCGTGTCTGATAAAATCAGTGAATAGTAAAGCAATTCTTTAGGTAGTTGTAAGAATAGCTACCTCAGCATGCTANACATGCAATGGTAATACCTCACAGAACTGTGAACCCAAGGGACAAGGCTAGGGTGGAAATGGGGTGGCATGGCAGCATGACAAGTATGATGATGGTACAGTGTGGGTGCTGTGAGCCCAATCTTGATTCATCTCATCATCTGGTCATGTACCAGGTAGGGAGGGTTGAGGGGCAAACAGGAGCACTCNTCAGAAGCTGACATGGTTCCCATTACTCAGAGTGGCATCAGATGTTTGGAAAGCAGTTCCGTGTTCTCACCCTGACAGCCCATTGAGCCTCACTGACCCAAACAGTTCAAATCAATTTCCAGAGGAACCATGGACAGCTGCGGTCTGGATCCAGTGGCTGCACAGTCCAAGATGTGCATCAGTATTAGAGTAAAAACAAAATATTTGATGTTCATTGACATGAAACAGATGGGGAGAGAAAGGGGAGATGAGGTCCAAGTAAGTACAGGAAAGGGAAGGGGAACCCACAGATAAAAGGAAATGAGTCAAAAGTTCTTGAAGATACATAGATAAGAGGCAGACTGCTAACATCCAGGCCAAGCTGACACAGCTCAGGGACATCCTTCAGACTCAGGGGACCCACTCCTGCCCTTTCCATGAGTGGAGGCANCCCATGGAGTCTTACAGCATCCAGCATAGAGGTTCATGGCTCTTCGTGGCCCTGAGAGTGGCTTGACATTGAGCCCACAACTGTCAAGCCAAAACTTATCTCAAGCCATCTGTGAAGTAATGAAAATGAACTGTGTTGACTGTTCCCTTGAAGGAGGCTGTCATGTCCACCATTGTCTGTAGGGCTCTGGTCACTTTTCCCTCAGCTTCTTTTCTGAGTCCCATATTTTACCCTCTTCACCCTTTCAGACACATGGCTCATCGTGGGGACACATAGAACATTCTTCCTGGGACCACTCTGGATCTGGCATCGGTCCCTTGACATCCTTCATACAATCGCTAAGTGTCCATCTCCATGTGCTCCTGATATTATCAGAGACATTATATCCCACAGACCTCACAACCTGCTCAGTCTAGGCTGCAAACAAACCAGCGTAGGAGGTTCATTTCTGTGGCATAATGATTCAAAGAATTACATCAAAAATTAATTGTCACAGACAAAAATTACTGAGACGTGATGGAGTTAGAATCAGATGGTTTCTCTGAACTATTGTAGTTCCAGTATCCTAATTTTTCCCGGCATAATTTTAAAGATTAACACTCTTTCCCCTCCCCACCCCCAAGGAGAGCTGATCACTTACAGAGATTTATGTCCATCATCTTCAGGGGCAGCTCCGAGTCAGGGTGGATATTTTTTACATAAGTGTAATTATATGTAAGTGCTATAATTTAATTACCACGATTCCATCCCTATTGATTTCAGATACTCACTTAGAGCCCACAGACATGGCTGTGTGAGGCTGACAGACAAGATCATCTGTTCCAATGCCCGCACTTGCAGATGGGGTATGGAAAGACTACTGGTGAAAGAACCTTGGTGGGGGTGGGGTGGGGGAGACTGTTCTTCCAGGAGATGTTATGGCAGGGATTTTCAAGAAGGGCTGATTTTCAGGTTGAGAGGACAAAATTCAGCATGGCTGCAGAAGGTTAAAAGGCAGCATTTGAGAAAAATACACGTAGAGGGTTAAATACACAGATAGAAATTAAATATCAAGACGCTAATGGATGCAAAAACCTTAGCACTGGAGAAAAGTGTGCCAGCAGTGGCCGCTCACCAATGTGGGTATTGGTGTGGAAGAAATAAAGATTCTGAATGCCAGGGTGAACACTAACATGCTCTTCCTGCCTCCAAAGGCAACTCTTGGGATAAGAATTTAACCTCACATTGCCTTTTAGTCGGAGAAAGTGGTCCTGGGAGCAACTCTCCCAAGAGAAAGTCCCAAACACAATTGTGGGGTGTTCCTGAAACCTGGATAGCACCTGAAAGTGAATATTTCAGACTTCACATGCTTTGAGATCATTCTCTTAAGCTTGGAAAGCACCTCAGGCTGATAGGGGCAGGGCAGGATTTTTTACAAGATACAAGTGTTGCTACCGTGGAGGTAGATGGTCTTTCACTGCCCGAACTAGGGCACCTGAATACAAGGATTCTTGTACGCTCTGCTAAAGTCCCAAGATTGAAATAAAATAAATNTATTGCTGAATGTGGTGGTCATGCCTTTAATCTCAGCACTTGCATGGCAGAACTTGTAGGTTTGAGGCCAGTGTGGTCTACATAGTGAGCTCCAGGACAGCCAGGACTACATAGAGAGATCCTATCCCTCAGTAGATAGATAGATAGATAGATAGATAGATAGATAGATAGATAGATAGATAGATGACAGATATTAGTACCAACACCTAATCACTTTATGAAATAGAAGAAAAACATGTAAAACTTATGACAAAGACACAGATGGAAAAATAATTTTTAAAAGTTGCTACAAATTTCTTTATGTACTCCATATATAAAAATTTTTAATATAGTAGGAATTCCATATAGAAGAATTTACAAAATAAATTGATAAAAAAGTATCATTAGAGACACAAAGTATAGCCTTTGGTTAGTTTCTGTTTCTGTGTTGGAGTTGTGAATATGATACAAAGTAGTTTTATATAAATGATCCACTAACTCACACAAATTCTATCCAGTCAACNGATGTGAGGCTTTGCACTGAGTAATAGCAATGAATTTTGGTATGTGTGTTGGAAGATCTTCTCAAAAGTGTAATATTAATTAAAGTAGTAAAACTTTCATTTAAAATTGATAGCTTTATTGTTAGACTACTGGTGGGTTTTAAATTCATATTTATTAATTATATCTTGAACTCCCNCATGAGGTATCCTGGACCCTGGACAGATTTCTGATTAAATGTTTCATGTAAGTAATAAATGTGTTCAGTCTTCCTTCTGCCTCCAGTGTTTACTGCGGGAGTGATGTGATGGGAACCCGTGGAGTCATTCCTACAAATAGTCCAATGTCCACAAGTTGTGTCGTTCAGTTTTATGCACTGACTGGGCTACAACATCGTGTTGTTCAAACAATAACCTGAGTGTTACGATGACAGCTTTTGGTAGGTTTAGTGACACCTCTGAGCAGCTGAATCCAATAATAAGAGTGGGATCCAGGTGGGATTCACAGATTCAGCTGGTAGGCCTAAAATTAGAAATGAGGTTTTCAGTGGAAGGGGGAATTCCACATAGTGGTTTGCACCTAGTGCTTCAATACTAGTCTGTTCTAGGGGGTCCAACCTTATCTAGTTTCATCGGTTTTTCTCTGTCTTGCAAACCCATGCATGTACACACACACACACACACACACACACACACACACACACACACACACACTGTGTTTCTCTAGCCTAGCCCTGAGCAACTTGAATGTGTCACTGAGCATGGGGTGATGTGGTAACAAGCACCAGAAGACATTAAGTAACTGTAGAGCTGGGTGGCTGTAGACGCTGGAAGAATTATTAAGGAGCATACAGAAAAGCTGGGTTGATCTGGAGGCAATTGGTAGAAAGAAAGTGTTAAGGGCTCTTCTCTTGAGGGCTCAGGGAGAAATGAGGACATTGTCTTAGCCACAGTTCTATTTCCTTGAAGAGACATCATGACCAAGGCAATGCTTAGAAAAGAAAACATTTAATTGTGGGCTTGATTACAGTTTGAGGGGGTTAATCCACGATTTCACGGCAGTGGCAGACAGGCGTGGTGCTGGAGTAGTAGCTGAGAGCTTTACATGCTACTCCTCAGGCAGCAGCAGGCAGAGAGGGAGAGAATGGGTGGTGTGGGCTTTAGAAAACACAAAGGCCACCTCCTCCAACAAGGACACACCTCCTAATCCTCCCTCAACAGTTCAGCTGGGAACGAAGCATTCAAACATATGGGCCTATGCGGACGTTGTCATTCAGACCACCACAGACGTACTACTGAAAGTGCCTCTGCTTTCTCTTCCAGTCTGTTCTTCATACCTTCTTTCCTCTCTTCCCTCCCATCCTCCCCTCCTTCTCTTCCTCTCCTCTTCCCCTTTTCCTTTCTTCCTTTCTCCTTTCCCTTCCATTTCCTTCCTTTCTTCATGACATTCTTCCATTGTTCTCTCCTTTTTCTTCTATTCTCCCTCCNTCCCTCCTTCCTTCCCTTTCTTCCTTATTTCCTTCCTTTCTTCTTTTCCTCCTCATCCCCACCCCATTCTTCCTCCTCATCTTCCGTCCTTCCTTTTTGTTTTGTTTCTGTCACAAGGTCTTGCCATGTACGGTCCTCTGTTCTCCTTGGTCATGCTGGGGAATACTCATACTCAGGGACTTGCTCTGGGGTTCCTCTGCCCACCATATCCTTCCCCAGGGCTGTGCTCTCTCTGGGGGCTCCAGAATACAATTCCTGTGGTCCTTCTGGATGTTGGAGCCTGGAGCAATCTTCAGTATTCTTNGTCAATAGATGCTTTACCTAGTCTCATCAGTTACCATATGGCCTCCTATAGAGAAGTAAACACAGGACTTATGGATTATGAAGCCTGGCCCCATGGGCAGTCTGAGTTCTTCTTGTGACAGCATCACAATGTAGGCATCTGTATTGTGCTCCTTCAGCCACACCTTGCCCATCAGGACAGACCATGCTCTCTCAAACGGTAAGTGAAAAAAAACTCCCTTTCTTTAAATTGCTTTTTTTCCCTTCTATTTTAATCACAGAAACAAGAAATATAACCAATACNTACAATCTCATAATGTATGTAATCACCTTTACAGGTACAATTTTTACACTGATGAGGTCTGAGAGTATTGGCCTAGGTAACTGGGAGGTAAGTTTGACACAAAATGAGAACAGATTCATTGGGAGGTGACTCAAAGATCAGAATCCTAAGACTTGTTAAAATTTAATTGTCTAGGAGAATTTTCTTCCCAAGAAAANGCCTTGNACTGGACTCTTAACCTTCCTACAAGGTGAAGTTGACTTTATTTGGAAATAGTCTTTGTGAAGGTCATCAAGTTAGGATAGGGCTATGATGGAGGGTTCTACCCAATAATACCTGATCCTAAACAGAGGTCATGGTGCAGAGAGACAAAGGCAAATGAACAGATGACTGGTGATGATGGAGACGAGAGTGGGGTGGAACATTGACAGTCCAAGGGCTTCCCTTGATGCTGAAGACAAGAGTTAGACATGGACCACATGTTCTCTAGACTCAGATGAAGGATGTACCTGCTTACATCTTGATGTCAGAGTTCTAGCTTTGTGTTGTTTGAAGGCACCAAGTTTGTGACAGTTTGGAAATGGATACAGGGGAGAACCAGAATAGACAAGTATTCTGTTTGTGATGGAAAAGGAGGTCCATGCTNCTCATCCTCTTAGCAAGGCCCCCTGAACCCAGACCTGAAGATTGGGAAAAGATTTGTCTAGGAGGCCACAAATCTCGGATTTCATGACCTATAGAGTGCTCAATATCCTGGGTGTTATTCATCCTTCTAGACCCTGGAGCACCAACTCCTTGGTCCCCTTGAAAGACTGTAAAGGCATTTTACTATTCCTTCATAGACGAAGTTCCTAATGAGACAAATGCTTGCAGATCAAGATGCTCCTGGTAGGTAAACAGTGTCAGAAATCCAGGGAGTTTCCAAGAACAGAAAATGTAGACATTATTTACTTCTCTGAGATTACTGAAAACTCATATTGATAATAAAACAACATTAGGTGATTCTTATAGAATCGAAATTGTACAAAACATGTTCTCTGGTTACACTGAGTCAAATTGAAAAATTAATAACAACAATTTACATGGAAATCCCTAAGCATTTGAAAATTAAGTAACATATATCAGAATAATGTACAGACCAAAGAATAAGTTGTAAAGTAAATTAGTGAAACATTTTAACTAAGCTAAATAAAAGCCAATTTCCAGAATGTGTGGGATGCATTCAAAATGGTGTTCTGAGGAAAATTTCTCTCATTAAATACCTACATTAATAAATAAAGTCTCAAATCAATTATCTAAGTTTCCATGTTAAAAATATGAAACACTCAAAAAGAGGTAACCCATTACTGGAACTGGGAGTTTTATTTGCTAGCATATAATGTCAAATTGGGGCACTGTCTCCCCCATTATATGGTAACTTCATTTAAATTACTTTATTTTTCTAGGTATTTTTGGGAAGCTTCTATAGTAGTAGCTTATATATGGCTTTTCAAAAGGCCTTGGTATAGTTATCTTTCCTTCTATTTATTCCTATACCCTGCCCTCCCAGCCCCTTTCCCATTTAATCTCCCTATTCTAGTTACCCCTTTATAACACCATATTCTATTTCTCCTTCTCTGAAAGATCCTCCCTCGCCTCCATCCTGATCTCTCACCAGCTACCTAACTTCTGTGGTTATTTGGCCTGAAACACACATCCTGAAGCTTAAAAGACAACATCCACTTATTTGTTTTTCTGGTCGTGGGTTAGCTCACTCAGAATGACTGTTTCTAGCTCTGTCCACTAACTCACAAACTTCATAATTTAATTTTTCCTACCAGCTGAATAATATTCCATTGAGTAAATCCACCCCACTTTCATTCTCCATTCATCAATTGATGGACATCTGGGCTGGTTTTAGTTTCTGGCTCTTAGGAATAGAGAAACAGCNAACATGGATCAGCAAGTGTCTCTGTAGTAAGATGAAGATGGAAAGTTCTTTGAGTATATGCTGGATTTTGTGGTGGATTTACTTCAGCTTTTTGAGGAACTGCCACAGTAATTTCAATAGTGGCTGTACCAGCTGGCACTCCATTACAAGGAGTAGTTTCCCTCTTTCCTCAGGTCCTTGTTAGAATCTGATGTCCTTGGTTGCATTAATCTTGTCCATTCTGAATGGGTTAAGAAGAAATCTCAAAGTAGTTTCAATTTGCATCCCCTAATGGCTGATATTGAATATCTTTTTGAGTCATTAGNTAAAGGGGGTCCTGTAGACCCTATGCTCAACATCAAGCATTACAGCCTATCACCAAGGCTATAGGATACCCTCCATTGTCCCATCGCTAAACAAGGTGTTATTTACAATTGATGGTGTGCTGTGAGATGCAAGATTAGCTTTCCTAGGCAGAGTGATACCAGGTATAGGCCAACACAAAACAAAACAAAATGGACTCCATGCCGTATGTGTGC
>LZPO01108510.1:32927-45940 GCA_001675575.1 Neotoma lepida
AGCAGGGTCCCTTCAGGTCTTCCCACCTCTCATTTCCAACATGGCAAAAGAAGGTGTCCAAGGTAAGTTTTCCCCCTTTCTGCTCAAATGGGAGTCCTTAAGAGACTTTGGTCAGAAGGTTGAACTATAGACACAGGTGTGTAGAAAAATGTCATATCCTACAAGACAGAGATGTGGAATAAATAAAGGACTCTTAAAACTCAGCAGTCAAAAAACAAAACCAAACAACAATTAGAAAATGGGTAAAACATGTAAGGAGACATTTTATCGGAAAGGGTATACAGATGGCACATAAGCCCGTGAAAACATGTTCAGCATCATTAGCCATTAGGGAAATGCAAATTAAAAGTACAGTGAGCTATCTCTCCACACCTATCAAAATGAGTTCCATAAGAGATAGTGACATTACCAACTGTTGGCAGGGTTGCAAGGAAACTGAATTGCTCCCTGCAGTTGTGGTTGGTATATAAAATGATGTGACCACTGTGAGAAACAGTTTGGCTATTTCTCATAAAAACTCAAAAGTTTTTGCCACACAACACAGATATTGCACTCCTGGTGATAGATGCNAGAAAATGAAAACCCACATTCCTACAAAAACCTGCNCTGGAGTGTACCTTAAAGCTGTGACATTCAGCGGAGAGTGTTAAACAGTCTGGTGCATGAATAGTGTGGAGAACTAGTCAGGAATCAAGTGGGATTTCGATCCACACAAATTAGATCCCAGAAGATTCTGCTTAGAGTGAAAAAGCCATTATATGCGATCTGTAAGTGCCCCTCTCTATGGGCTGTGGTTGCCCCAGCTCCCAGCAATAGTCAGATAAGTGTTCATGTGTTAAGNCTCATAGCTTGTGGACACCCCAGGCTTAGATTGGGATTCCTTTCTTCTGGAACCGATAAGAACTCATTGTGAATTGGTCACCATTGACCCCTTGGAGGGTCATCACTCAGGAATTGTGGGTGTTCCAGGGCAATCGCCACCCTGACAAACATCTTGTTGTGGTTCCAGGAAATTTCCAAGAAATGGATACAGACATCTATTTTTTAGGACAATCTGAAATTTTATTTATTCATTTCTCACATTNCAGGAGATTCTCTCACTTTTTTTTATTTGTTCACTTATTCCCGCCCCCTTTGGGTCTGTACCTTATTACCATCAAACTCAACAAAGATTAAAATGTTTCCTTCATTTCTTAAGGATCCTGATATCTTATAGCAGAAAGGGACTTTAGATTGTGAAATCAACCATAATTATAGAAAAGGAACAGCAGGTATCATTTTATAAAACAGTGTAGACATTTACTCAAAAGCAAAATACAGTGATCTTTTGCACAGAAGTTTCAAATTTAGCTATGTCTACTTGTCTTTTCCAAAAGAAAATAATTATACTATGCCTCCAGTAAATGGCTTGCAATGGTTTACATGTGTGTGTTAGTTTAAGTGGATATTGCAAANATGATGGAAGCTCCTAATGTCATCACCAAAGAAAACCTTTCATCACTGGCATCATCCTTGCAACCATCATCACTGCTATTTTCAGACATCTACTGAGACTATTTAGATGAACGCACATGGAGTAGGTTCTATGATTATTAGATTTAAAAGCAAACATAATGTGCATGGTAAGTAAATTTAGACAAATAAGATAGTTGGTGGGAAGAGTTTGGAACTGAGATTCAAGACACTTGGATCTCGTTTCAAACGTGCCAGTAACCAACCAAGTAATAAAATGAAGTTATTTACTTCTGTNCCCTCCCTTGTGAAATAAAGATACAAGTCATGATAAGGGAGGTTCTTNTGGCTATGTTATCAAATCCTGACTGCTNATAGTTTCTTTCCCTTAGAGAAATACACNCATNGAGATGAGGTGCTTGCTTTTGTACATTTTTTTTATTACATTCCTTTATTGCATGTGTGTGAGCATGTGGAGGTTAGAGACAGCACGCAAGAGTTGGTTCTCTCCTTCCACCATGTGGGTTCCAGGGATCTAACTCATTTACCAGTCTTCANCTGATGAGCCATCTCACCAGCCTCAATGTGACGGGGCTTTGTCTTTGGATACTAACTGCCAAGAAGAGAGGCAACNCTGTGTGTGATGAACTATAAGATAACATAACCATACCATGGTGGGCTTTGGTACAGCGTTGTCTAGGAACAAAGGGAGGGACAGCAGAGACATCAGAAGATTTCTTCAGAGGTATCCTTTCAGATTGGCAATGAAAAAAAGTCACAGCTCAGAGAAGTGGAATCAGATGGTCATGGGCACCCAGACCCTAACACTGAGCCTCCTACTCCATCAGGCTGTGAACATGCTCCTCATTCTGTGACCTCANGCGTTAGGGAGGAAGCTGTGTAAGNTGAGCACCAACAGATCACATAGGTGCAAAGAGGCCCTAGTGCTCAAGGAATCAAAACTCGGTGGCCTCAAAGGCAAAGGCAGCTGGTGAGTGGGGTGGCAGGAGCTGAGAATCCCTAGGAAGAGGTGGGAAGGAGAAGATGACAAGGGACAATTTGGGTCAGAAGAAGAGGAAGCATTTTAGCTGTCTTGGTAAGAAAGCCTCCTGAAATCCTAGGGCAGTTCATTTGAGCGAACAGCTTAATCCAAAGCTCCCAGACAGCTCTATTGCTGTACCAACTTAAATGTGCAATCAGGTCCGACTGTCCTGGCCAGAATCTCTAAAGTAGAGGTCAGGAGTGACTTGCAACCTGGGCACTGGTGCCCTGGGTGTGCTGCCTCAGATTTTGTGGGTTTCTAGTGCAACAGGCTGAAACTGTTTGCACTGGAGGTCATTTCCTTCTCTGCCTGTCTGCATCACTCTACCGCCATCTTTTCGCGTGAGTCTTCCGAGCCAGTTTCAGGAGGCAGAAATCATGGCTTTATTTTATGTTTTAAATTGCATCCAGCCCTTCAGAGTCCATCGAAGTGATAAAACCGAAATAGAATGGGCCCCACTGATGGACCTTTGTCACTAATGCAGTGGGGAAACGACTGGGAAGAATAAGCCCCAACGGAGACAGATGCATTTGTGTTCTGAGGCAATAAAGTGTAGCAAAAACCGGAAATGGACACTCTGTAATAAAACCTGAGGGAATCCCAGCAATTTGGTCCTTTTCTTGTACTAAGAAATCACTTTAGCTCGTGGTTGTTTTTTTGAAGATGTGTAGTTTTTTCTTCCACCTCCTTCAATTTGATTTGCTTGTAGCTGCTTCAGTGTTTTACCACGTGAAGTATGGGCATTTCAAGAAATGACCCACCTTGGTATTATATTTATTACCTCATAATGTGGCTATTGAAGTCCTGATGTTTGTACTCTAAAGAGCTCACTGGGAAGATTTCTGCCTGCCCTAGAAAAACGACCTGACCAAAGCTATCCACAGGAAACCGGCCAAAGCAGGCTCCAAGACTCAGCACACAGAACAACAGATGTCTTTGGATCTTGTGAAATCCCTTCTTTCCCACTCATCCCTCTCCTAAGCCAGGTCTGGAACACTGTCATAAAGNAATGGTTTGTCCACANACTTTCTTCAGCTCAGTGCTGGTGGTGCTGTGAGTGCCCTGGGCAGCTGGGATTGGGAGTGCTGTGGTCCCCTAGGTGGCAGAAGTATTGCAGGCTGTCTCTCTGACTCCTTGCTGGAGGTATCAGTTGGTTACTTAATTGCCAGTACCACTCTGCATTGAAGGTGTATTTCCTGTGATGACAAGGGTTTGGATCTATGCACACATGGGGACTTTAGAGTCTTAGANTCCATAAAAGTCATTTAAGACCTGCAATACAAACCCATTGCAATCCTACTCCATGAGACAACTGTTGATTGAGAACTGTGAACAAAAGTTCGTAATCCAGTGTTTGGGTAAAAGGGCTTTATGGGAACCTCCCAAACAACCCAGGCTATTGCTAAGGCTATTGGTGCTCTCCACAAACTGATGATGAGGCTCTATTGCTGAAGACAACATCTCCACAACTCATTGAACATGGAGAAGTCACACTAGGGCCTACCTACCGTCAGCCTTCACCCTACTAACGTTCATGTTCCAGTTCATGTTACTGGAAGGAACTCTGCACACCACAGTAAGAGAAAGGTAAAGAGCAGACCAGCCACAAACCCTTCAGTCTACAATGGTGATTTGCATTCAATAGTGGCACACAGTTGGTGGGCTTAACCAACCAATATCTGACCAGATTTAAGGCCCACTCCATTCAATGGATCCCATCCCTGACACTGCTTAGGCGACCAAGAACATTAGACTAAATAGGCCAGGGATGTGGAAGGAAACCAAATATTACTGTTCTGCTAAATTAATGAAGTAACAAAAAGACTTATAATGATATTCTGCAANACTCATCAGTGTCTTGCTCAGCCATCACCAGAAAAACTTCCTTCTACAGTAGATAGAAATAAGTACAGAGACTCANAGCTGGACAATGTGCAGAGAATGAGAGAAGTTGGAATACTCAGTTCTAAATAGAATGTCTCCACCAACACCCTCCCTTCACAGTTCAGGGAACCCTGCAGAAGAAGAGGCAGAAAGCTTGTAAGAGCCAGAGNGGATAGGGCCCTCTAAACACAGCAGGACCAATGTACATATGAACCCACAGAGATTGCACAGGTCTGGGCCTGATGGAGTCCCANTGTTGAGAGTGGAAGTGGACACAGCCCACCTTGTTAGCCCAGAAGCTATCTCCAGTTAATAACCACTCACAAATGAAANGCAGTTTTCTCTGAAGGAGTCTCATTAGGTATACAGACCATTCCTACGGCAGGCCCCTGCCCAGCAGTAGATTGCTAACACANAAATGACCTCAATGTTATTTTTAAAGGATTCTTTCTCTCATACTGCTTTGTCTGGGATTTTNCCCCCATGCCCTACAAGTCTTTTGCTTATATATTATGCTCTCTAATTTTGTGTNTTAGGGGATTTCTATGTGTGTCAGTGTGTGTGTTTCTATACCTATATGTGTTTCTTGTACTCTTTCTTTGGCTCGTTGTTTTTGTTTGTTTGTTTTGTCCTATTCAGGCTTGTCTGTTTTTATTTTTACATTATTTTATTCTTTTTTCCTTTCTATATTTTTAGATGCCTGTTTGTTTTCTAATGCAAAAGATCAAGAGACGATGTGGATTTGAGAGAATGGGGAAGTGGAGAGGATATGGGGGAAATTGGAGAACCATAATCAGAACATATTGTATGAAAGTAAACTCTATTTTCAATTAAAAAGAAAAGAAAAGAAGGACTAATGGAAGAAAGAAAGAAAAAGAAAGCTAAAGCAAGCAAGCAAGAAAGAAAAAGCACAATCTGGAACAAGAAAAAAAAAAGGTTCCTGGAAAGGGCTCCCTCCCACTGCACATTCTACCAGGCTGCTAACTGATAGCATTTTAATGATTGTGGAGAGGTTGGAATGTTACAAGTCCANAGCCAAATTCTTGGGTCAATCTTAAGCCCCTTTAATAACTATTTATTATCCCCTCTGTATGTGAGCTAAGATCTTTGTGACCATTAGGTAAATCCTTTGGAATGTACAAACAGACCCCCTAGTTCCCATCACCCAAAAGACTAAGAATGCTGTCAGATAGCATCTGAGGTCTAGAGCTGAGATTTCCCAGGTTTTCTGTGCCNCATCTACTTCATGTTTTCACCAATGTGTTTGCAAAATGCCTTGATTTACGGTTTTCTTTGTTCTGTTTTTATAAAAGTTCTTGTTGGAACACGGAATGCTGGGTAACCTGAGCCTGTGTACCTGGGCCATGAACACCCATTTTGGCTCACTCTCTTAGAGGTGAGAATTGTATCTTTTCATTGACCAAACGTACTATGGCATAGACAGATTGTAAGGTAGGCACCTGGAGATGGCTGTCACAGGTAATTCTTCAAGTTGGCTGAAGAGTGCTATTTTAAAATGATGGTCCTTGCAAGTAGATTCTGCCTGTACTCACATGTATGAAAGTTGTAGCCCTTGTTGAACAGCCTTTGGCAGTCATTCCTACAGTCACTGGTTTTCTTAGTTATTCATTCTCTACTGTGCTGACTGAGAGGGAGAGAGANCAAAAACGGAGGGTAAATATCATTTGCAGCCTTGAGTCCTCAGGAGGAGCCTTGGGCCCTTGCAAGCGCGAAGCTGAGAGAAAGTCCACACAGAGAAGGTCCACACAACCCATTTCTCATCCTGTTTATTTCCATTACCCTCCCTGGCAATGTCTGACCTTGGCCTCTTTTCTCCTTAGGCTTTTAAAGAAGTGCTCCTGTCTCCTCAGGAAGAGCCAGGACAGGAAGCTTTCTTGTGCAGACCATTTAAAGATCTCCCGGCTTCAAGCACCAGCTGAATATGCATTGAATTATGAATTCCAGAATTAACTCACCCCAGAACTGACTGGTTGACTAAGTGGCCTCAAGACCCTAGAGCGCTCTCTCTCTCTCTCTCTCTCTCTCTCTCCCAAATGCTTCCAGAAATAGGTGGCCATGTCAGTATCTGGGGCATGGGCGTGCTGTTCTTCTCCACTTTGACAGTCTTGCTTATTTCAGGTCTTGCAGACACCTGATCTTGACCCTAAGTTGTCCTTGTAGTCTGGAAGTCAAAAAAGCTATTTACCCTACAAAGAAGTGAGAAGTTAGTGGTTTAAAAGCCAACAAATTATTTTTAAAGCTATGCANCCCATCATGGTTATTCAGATCCTGCTTCTAAACAGCTATCAGATTTTCCCCTTAGGAATCATAAAAAACAGCCTCAGCGTTTGAAGTTTTCTCACACCTCAATTATGGTGATATTCTTATTTCTTTTTCGTTGTAAAGACCTAAAGATTTTTCAAAAAGNTTTAAGATGAAAACGCTTGTTTAGGAGACAAANGAAAATAATTTGAAAGCTGCACTTCGCTGTGAAAAAGCAGCAAGCCTTTCTTCCCTCTTNGACCCATCTAAGATGTGTCTTAACAGGAGCTCAGCCATGTTCTGTCTCATCTTCCCCGGTGGAAAGCAGCATGTGATCTTGGAGTGGAGGATAGAACCTGCTCAGCACAGGCAGGAGTCATGAAACAAGGCCTTCGAAGCTGCCTTTGTTTAAAAGCACAGGCTCCTTGCCTGGGCTCCCAAATCCACTAAAAGCAGCATGGAAGCTGCCACCTCTACCTCTACTGTGTTAATTCTTCACTGATGGTACAGGATGAGTCCTTGTCCTCAACTTTGAGTCATCTTGAATTCCAGGAACAGCTGATCCTCACANCCTCCAGGTTTGGAAAATNATCCATAAGGATGAGAGGCCANATCCTGGAGCAGGAGTGATCATCTCCTCTAAAGTTGCCTGAGCTGAAGATTTATGACCATCTTGCAGAACCCGAACTGACAACACCCACCAAACAGACCACACCTTGACCAGGACTTCTAANGCTGCAAAACCCTTGCCCTGTCCCCTGCTCTTTCTCTAATAAGCACTAAGCGTAGGTCAGTGACTCAGAGGTGGACCNAGGGGTCACTGGCCTCTTATTTGTTAATCTTCCCAATACNATCANGTTTAAATCTCTTTCAGCTTTTCACCATTACTTGTTTCTTTGATTGACATATTGGGGCCAGTGGCTGAGCCTAGTTTGTCAGGGCTGTAGGAATCCTGGCTTTTATCCCCCAAACCCCATTTACATGTGGATACTTGGACTAAAGCAGATTTTCTTCAGAGTAATATATGAACATGACAAAATAATTTCAACAATACATTAGTAATTTACTTTNAAAAATGGCTATCTTTTCTTTGCTATTTCTGATTCAAAACATTTTCTCTTCAGTTATGTTGATTTTAATAGTACAATTTAAGTCAGAGACATAGTGTATTCACTTCTAATTTCTGAATCTGTTCCATGTGAAGAGGGGATCTTTGAGTATACATAGGGTCCAGAGCTCTGTTTATGACCTGATGGAAAAGATGACCTATGATGTTCATCTACAGCATCATCTCATGCTGCCCTGCCTTCCAGTTTGTTCATTTAACTTATTTCTACTTATTCTCCACTGGATGGAGTATAAGTAATAGATATATCACCATCTAGTCCTCATTCTTTCAGCAACAGGAATTACCAACTTTTCACCAAGGGCCTGGGAAACAGAAGGTCTAAATTGCCCTGATCCTTTCACCTCCAAAGCTGGCTCCCTCCCGCCGCATGCCATTAGCTGTTCCAAAACTAAGCCATCTCTCATGACATGGAAATGCATCTAAGGCACTAAACTCATTACTACTATTTTAAGAAGTGCAGATATGTTAACCCAATTACTACTATTTCAAGAAGTGCAGATATGTTAACCCATTGAGTAATGCTGTTAACGGTATTTACAAAACAACAAACAAACCCGGACATAAAGAGGAGAGCAACTGACCTTTGCTTGCTTAGCTAAACAGGAGAGAGCTCAAATCTGTGCACAAGCATATTGGCTTTAAATCTGTCCCTTTAAATATTTGATAATATTGATGCCATTGCTTTCTTCTGTAGTTTTATTCAAGAGGTCAAGTTGTTTTAGACATTTTGCACAAAAGTAATATGATGAATTCTCTATTGCTTCAATAAGATCTTTGAAGACTCCTTAATGCATTGGTGGTGAGGGTTCAACACAGGGTTTCTCCATGTAGCCTTGGCTAACCTGGAACTCACTCTGTAGACCAGGCTGCCCTCGAATTCACAGAGATCCTCCTGACTCTGCCTCTCGAGTGCTGGGATTAAAGGCATCCATCACTGTCTTAGTTAGGGTTTCTATTGGTGTGAAGAGACATCATGACCATGGAACTCTTACAAAGGGAAACCTTTTTATTGGGGTGGCTTACATTTTCAGAGTTCAGTTCATTATCATCATGGTGTAACATGATGGCATGCGGGTAGACATGGTGCTGGAGCAGGAGCTGAGAGTCCTTACATCTTGATTCATAGGCAACAGGAAGTGGTCTGAGACACTGGGCATGGCTTGAGCATATATGAGATCTCAAAGCCTGCCTCTACAGTGACACACTNCCCCCAACAAGACCATTCCTAGTCCAACAATACCACACCTCCTTATAGTGCCACTCCTTTTGGGGGTCATTTTCTTTCAAACCACTACAGCCACCTTTATGNATTTTTAATAATTAAGTTTCTCCTTTGATATTTTCATACATTATGAATTGCCTTCTAATTACCTTTGCTTTCCATCCCTGTCAACCCTCCCTCTTCCTTACAAACCCTTTTCCCACATCCACATGTTTTTTTTTCTCTTGTCCATTGAGTTTAACCAAACCTATATGATCATGGGTTTGGAGCTATATATTGGAGTTTAGTGCCACACCAGTGAAGACACAGCTGAAGACAATAGCTCTCAGAATCTCTCAGTAGCTCAGCANGGAAGGATGGGGTCCCTAAGTGCCTCCTCCATCCACACTTGACTATTGACAAGCCTATTCTTACCTGAGCCCAGTGCAGCCATCCATAGTTGGTGAGAGTTAACAATTACATGGCTGTGTCTTGCCTAGAAGATGNCATTTCTAGACCATTCTTCCTATCTTCCAGCCCNTACATTCTTTCAACTCTCTCATCCTTAATTTTCTCTTATCCTTAAAACGGGTGACACGAATTTCTTGTTTAGGGCTGAGAACTAANTGACACATATTCTCAGCTTCTTGGGCAGCTGTGTGTCTCTGCTATTTACTGTAAAGGGAAGCTTCTCTCGTTAAGGCTGTGAGGAACATCATCTATGAATATCAACACAGATATTTAGAAAGCAAATTGACACTATGTCAATTTAACTAAACAGTGNTAAGTTATCCATGCAAGCCTATGACTTCCCCAGTCATGTTTTGGACCCAGCTCACAGTACCATGCATGANTTCCCTCCTGTGGAGAGAGCCTCAAATCCAATCAGAGAACAGTTGGAATCCTCATTGCAGTCANGTCACTGGTGCACAAGTAGGCACATCTTGCCTGGCAGATTGGTATCAAAGTTCATAGGGTTCACAGCTGGGGAAGACTATTGATGTTTTGATGCCCTTTTTTTCTCTCCCACTAGCCTGCATAGTACCTTCTGGCACTGTGAAACCCAGACAGCAGGGAAGAAGTTTCCAACTCAGTTCCAGCTAGGATGTTTTGTTTTCTGTAGCTTGCAACCAACTTCAGAACAGTTTCTTATCATCTAGTTCTGGGGAAACTAAGAGGAATGGCAAGAGCCTTTATTGTTTTGGGGGCTCTTGGGGTCTTCCTGGTCAGTATCTTAGCTCTATACCTCTGTATCTGACATCTGGTATTGGATTTTGTTAATAATCCACTGCTTCTTGGAGCAGTGTTATCCAGCCACGGAAAGTACCTCCCTTCTAAATCTTTTTTAGAACAGCATTTTAAAATTGGGTTACAAGATGTAAATTTTCATATGACTCAAGATGTAAATTTTCATATGACTGTTTCATAAACCCTTTGTTATAGTTAACCCTTTCCCACCCTTGTCTCCTCTATTCTCACACTCCCCTCCTTGTATAAACCTCCCTGTTCTCAGCATTCTGCTCTCTACTTCATTTTATCTATGTTCTCCTATTCCTCCTCTCCTAGGGAAATCTCTTGTCTCCAGTGAACCCTTCCTAGTTCCTGGCTTCCACAGGTACTCTGTATTAAACACACGTAGCTGAAGATTTGAAGCTAGGATCCATGCCCAAGAAGGAGTGTGTGATATTTGTCTCTCTTCATCCAAGTTACCTTACTTGGTATAATTTTTTTCTACTTTCAACCATTACATTGCAAGTTTCCTAATTTCATTTTTCTTTACAGCTGTATAAAATTCCATTTTGTGTGCCNGGCTGTGGTGGCGCACGCCTTTAATCCCAGCACTCGGGAGGCAGAGGCAGGTGGATCTCTGTGAGTTTGAGGCCAGCCTGGGCTACCAAGTGAGTTCCAGGAAAGGCACAAAGCTACACAGAGAAACCCTGTCTTGAAAAACAACAAAAAAAACCCAAAAAACAAAAAAAATTCCATTTTGTATATATCATATTTTCATCATCCATTCATCAGCTGATAGACATCTAGACTGATCTCATTTCCTATCTACTGTGAGTTAGAACAAAAGTAATCATGGATGTACACTATCTCTATGGTAGGATATAGACCTTTGGATACATGCCTAGGGTGGTACAGATGGGTCATACGGTAGTCTTATTTCTAATTTTTGAAGAAATCTCCAGGTTAGTTTCCAAAGTAACTGAACTGATTTACACTGCCCCCAACCATGTATAATGGTTCTCCTCCCCACCCCCTCCCCCATGCCAGTGTTTATCGTCATGTGTTTTGATGATGGATGAAATGGATTCTTAAAGTTCTTTCATAGAATTGCTTAGATTTATGAATTTAATCCAGAGAACTTCCTATCAGCTCCAGAAGACTTCTTCCTATAGTTTGTAGTGAAAGATAACAAAGTTAAGGAAAAGTGGAGGAACTATAGGCAGGCTAGATGGTTCAGCAAGAAGCACTTACACACAGGTCTGCTGACATGAGTTCAATACCATATCCCACAAGGCAAAAGGAGAGAACAAACTCTCTGACTCTGATATGTGCCTTGGGATCCATTATTTGCTCCATTGGACCCTCTGCACTGGGAGGCTGGTCCTCACGGTGAACCTCGACAACCTTCCACTCATGTGCCAGGCGGCCAGTTGATGGAGACTCCTGTAGGACACCGGGTCACAGGGCTGGGGAAAGTGCACAGAAGTTTAGATGTTTCTTCTCTATGTTCCCACTCTTATGGAGTACAGGCTGCTGCTGGGGGAGGGAAGGGAAAGGGAAGCCCATTATAGCCGATGTTTCATGTTAAATATAAAGTATGTCTAAATCTACTGCTGCTGCATTTTTTTTTTGCACAGTGAATTTAAAACTTAAAATTTTCTCTTCCAATAGACACTGCAGTAGATAATGTCATCANGTTCAACCTCCATCTTCCAACTAGAAACAAGGAGGCTGTACACATAGAAGACGCAAGACAGTGCCAAGGTGGTAGAGAGAAATTGTGATGTACATTTAAATGAAATACAAAGAGTGTGCATAAGGAGTCTCATCCATTTTAGGAATAATCCTCCGCTTTGTTGCAATTGTTTTTTAAATTAAAACTAGAAATTATATTTATTTTATTAACCATCTAGAGATGGGAGAAGACACAACCTATTTGATGAACAAGATATCTGACATTCCTTATTTAGTGTATAGTCANGTTTGTTTTTTAAATGGTGCTAAACTTATAACTAAGTTTTCAGTAGCAAAAGATCCTGCTCATGGCTAGGAAACATAAACAGAATGCATATTTGTTTGTCAACCTTAGAGCTTGTGCTTATTAGTTTTAGTCACCATGGTAGCATGTTGACAATGTTCTCTATAGGCTGCCGTCCATTAATACAGAACATTTATGCGGTCATTCCAGAGGAGATGCAGGTTTCCAATGTTTCTTTTCTCACGAATTGCCTTAGCCTCATTGTGATTCTGAATAAAGTGATGAGAGTGATTCCCCTTGCTCNTGTACAGACTAAGGGGAAACCGTCTTTTTCATTCCTACAGTTGCCCGTATTGTTTTTTNTGCATGGCCTTCATCAAGCTGTACCCCTTTCTTGATGGAGACTGACCTTGTCACAAATGGGGTGCTGAAATCTAGTCATGATTCTGTGCTTGTTTCTTCTTCATTCTGTTAATCTGGTAAATGCTATCAACTGGATTTTNATCGTTGCTGCTATTACATATCTCCAGGTTGGACCTTTACTAGTTGTGAGGTATAATGTTTTCTATTTCTTGCTGGACTCGTGGTTTCTTAGTAAAGATCTTTCCATGTGTGTTCATGAGGTGTATTGAACTCCAGTCTTATTGATTTTCACCTTTTGATACCAGGATAATGTGAGTCTCACAAGATAAATTGAAAAATAATTCCTGATTTTTCTAGTTAGAATTTTGGGGGGATATTTTTTTGTATAATTGCTAAAATTTTTTCTTAAGTGATTATTAGAATTTGATAATAACCACACCTTTATTTGAGATTTTCTTTTTTTCCCTTTTTT
>LZPO01108510.1:47620-58329 GCA_001675575.1 Neotoma lepida
TTTAGCTCTGTGGCCCATTTTCTAATTAGATTGTTAGATATTTTGATGTCTATTTTCTTGAGTTCTATTTATATATTTTGGAGATCAGCCCTTTGTCTGATGTGGGGTTAGTGAAGATCTTTTCCCATTCTGTAGGCTGTCGTTTTGTCTTACTGACCATGTCCTTTGCCTTACAAAAGCTTTTCAGTTTCAAGAGGTCCCATTTATTAATTGTTGTTCTCANTGTCTATGCTACTGGTGTTATATTTAGGAAGTGGTCTCCTGTGCTGATGCGTTCAAGAGTACTTCCTACTTTCTCCTCTATCAACTTCAGTGTAGCTGGATTTATGTTGAGATTTTCTTTAAGAGTTTCTTTCTACATACAGTTTACCTAAGAGATACAGAGCTATTGGTTTACCAGTGATTTCCTGGCTGGGCATGGCTGGTTTACATCTTTGGAGGGATTCTGTTCCTTCTAAGTCATTAGGCCCTTTTTTATGCACACTTACTAATATACATGTAGATTATTTTATGTGTATGAGTGGTTTGCCTGCATGTGTGTGTGTGTGCATCCCGTGGAATGCCTGGTTCCCACATTGGCCAGAAGAGGATGTCAGATCCCCTGGAACTGGGTTACAGATGGTTGTTAGCCACCAGGTGGGTGCTGAGGACAGAACGAACTCGGATTCTTGGCAAGAGCAGCAATTACACAACCACTGCGTCTCTCTCNNGTCCCCCACACTTATCATTTTGATGAAACTCTGTGTATAGTGAAAAAATACTTCGTCCTGATTTTGAGGACATTTTCCTTCCCACCTTTTTTTTATCACGATAAGCCTGCCCCTTTTAATATCTATTTTCTTTTACTGTTTCTAAACTTTCAATTTAGTAATTTCTACTCTTATCTTTATAGCTTTCCTTCTCTGTGTTTAAGTAAAATGCCTGACTAAATTTCTTTCTTCTTTTATTTTCTAAACTCAGACCATGATCTATGAACAAGTGGTAGTGTTCTTATTTTAAAATTTTTTCTCCTGCTTATTCATTTATTGTGATTTTCCTGGATTCTTTGGAAATTTGCCTTGACACATTTTATGAGCACTGGAAAATTCAACTCAAATATCAAGAGGATGAAAAGATCCTGACTCCAGNCCCAGGGGTCTCTTGTACTCACACAAATCCCTAGAAGCTTCCAGCCACTGGCCGTGACTTTCCAGGGGTAATGTATCCTTTCCATCCATGTCATCCAACGGCTTCTTCTTTGTGCAAGCCAGTTCCAGGAGCTGTATCCTCCAGGCCACCCAGTGGCTTCTTCTACAAGCAGTCCAGTCCCGGGAGCTGTATCCGCTGCCTTCCTAGGTCACTTGTTCAGATTCTGGAAAGAGAGTTGTCTTGCCACTTTCTACATTATCAATCCAAAAGAGGAAGTGAACTGTCAATTTGTTCACTTTTTAATGCCACATACTTGGGGGTGATACCTGCAGAGTTCCTTAACCTGGAGTTGAAACAGAAGTCTAAATTATGATTTTGGGGTTTTCTATTTCTTCTTTTGTACTTTGCATTCTAAACTTTNAAAAATNTTTTTACTGTGAAGCCTCCTTATTAGATGCATACACGTTCAAGGTTACCTTGTCTTTGGGAAGTGTCCTCTTTTATCATGAAGTATTGTGTTTTGTCCCAGCTCTTCCTTATTTTGAAGTTTACTTAGTTTAATAATGTTATGGCCATATTTCATTCATATCAGCATGGAGTATTTTTCTTAAGTCATTTATACTAGCCTGTGTACCTTCTGTGTCAGATAGGACATCATGGGGGACAGGTAATTGATTAGCTCTCTGTTTACCCAACTTGAGAATTTCTGTCTTTAATTGGTATATTTATGTTGGGTCCACTTATGTTTTGTATGGTAGTTATCGTATTTGCTTCTGCTCATCACCTTTCCTATAATTTCTGTCTTCTACCTCTTTGGCCTTGCTTTGGGCTTGAAAAATATTTTCCCTTTATTTCCACCCATATACCCATATTTTATACTTCTTAAAATATATCTGTGTTTGTCCTTGTCTTTTCAATATGTCTTTCCAATTCTTTTAATATATCTATCTTCCAATAATGGCATCGCTTTTATGCAAATATACATTAGTCTATCATTTTTTATACCTTTGTTTCTACATAATTCTGTTATTCCTACCTATATTCTGGAAAGTTATCATCTATAGAAAATCAATTTTATTTTAATAATGCACAGAGGTTGTTTCCAATATTTTGACTAGCATCCCATTTCTTTTCCCTGAACATTTCCTAATATTAAAGTATTTCATCTTTTGTTATTCATCAAGATTCTTTATTCTGACTTCTTTTTAAAAGATATTTAATTTTTTATTTAAAAGATATTTTAAAAGTTTTAATTTAAAAAGCTACTTTGGCTGGGTATGAAATTCCAAATGAATAGTCTCTACTTCTTCCCCATGCTTTAAATTCCACACATTCATCAATTTCGGTGTGCATAGTTCTGGCAAACTTTATCTTCAACAGACACTGTGTGCCTGAGGGCAAGAGATGGGACATTCTCTTTGAGCATGGCCCTTCTCTGCCTTTGGGGAATATTATGCTGATATCTCCCATGGATTTGGTTTGGGGAAAAAAAATCTCCCTTTAATCTGAGTTCTCCCCTGCTATAAATATGGGATCCTTGTCCCCGGTTCTTTTTTTGATTCTGTCCTATGGCATAAGTTTTCCTGTTCTTCTACCCATAGTAATAGTTACCTGTACCTGCAGATAAGTCTTTGCTTTCTCTTAGCTGGGAGCCTGAAAACTTTGTTCCATGTAGAAGGAAGCTTTGGGGGGGATTCTTGTTCACCCTGCAGCTGTNTCCAGACCTGCACTCTCTCAAGAGCCTTCCTCTGGGCTCCCATGCTATGTGAGATTTTTCCTGAGCCTCTAATGAGAAGAGANAGAGAAGAATGAGAGAGAAGTCTGTGAGTGGTCTCAAACTGGACCCCTGCCTGAATGTTTCAAAGACTCTATGACTTCATAGTCACCTACATGTGGCTTTTAGAAACACTTTACATTCCTAACAGATCCACTTTGACACATTTTCAGATTCCTGGAATCGTTCCCAGCTATCTCATGGGTAATTATTAGGTAGACAAGCTGTAGCAGCAATCCTGGGAGAGTCTGCTCTCTCCTGAGACTCAGTGGTACTAATGTTCCTGTGACCCCAGCCTCTGAGGGCTGCAAGAAGAGATATGACTTGTCATTTGTTTACTTTTCCCTTGTTAAATTCTAGATTTGTAAAGATTTAGAGTTCTTTAAATTATGTGTGTATGTAGGTGTGATGGTTTGAAGAAGAATGGTTCCCATAGGCTCACACATTTGAAGGCTTAGTTACCAGGGAGTGGCACTCTTTGAAAGGATTAGGAGAATTGGAAGGTGTGGCCTTGGAGGAAGTGTGTTACTGGGGGTGGGGTTTGAGGTTTCAAAAGCTCATTCTAGGACCAGTATTTGTCTCTCTGTCTCTCTCTCTGTGCTTCTCTCTCTCTCTCTCTAAAACTTATCGGACTATGGATCAGGATATAGAACTCTCAGCTACTTCTCCAGCACTGTATCTGTCACCATGCTCCCCATCATGATGATAATAGACTATCCTCTGAAACTGTAAGCAAGCCCACAATTAAAAGCTTTCTTTTACATATATATACATATATATGTATATATATATACACATACACACACACATACACACACACACACATATATATCGGTCATGGTGTCTCTTCACAGCAGTAGAACAGTGACTAAGACAATAGGCATGTACATGTGGGTATGGGTGGTTGCAGAGCCTAGAGGTGTTGGATCCCTTGGAGATGGAGTTACAGACTGTTGTGAGCGACTTGACTTGGGTACTGTACTCAGGTCCTCTGCAAGAGGAGTCCATTCTTTTAACTGCTGACCCCTGGCTTCCAGTTTTTATGCACNTCATGAAGGCAAAACAGGANAAAGTCACTTCCTCTTCACTATTTCTATAATTCCCTGCCTTACTTGTCTATTATAGTATGACATAATACTGTAAACTTCATAATTTGAATGTTAGCTTGATAAGGCTTGCATCCATATCCACATATTATTTGCCTCATTGATATTAAGGCAGAGAACATTCTAGCCTCTACACAGGTCCCTTATGTCCTGTTCCCATCGATCTCCCCAAAGCTGACTTCTATTTCTATTTTTAGCGTCATAGGTTAGTTCTATCTGCTACTTAACTCCTTTGAGTTCCCACTGTTCTGCATTAATGACACCATGTAGTATATATTCTCTCATATCTACATCTATCCCTAGTCCCTCATCTGTGAGCTCAGCTGTATTGTCATCAATAGCATCATCTTGCTTGATATTGCTGTGTGGTGTTACTTTATATAACACATCATGGTTCTCTTTCTCTCTTTGGTTAGGCATTTGAGTTCTTTTGTTTTTTTTCCTGGTGATTTCTTGCTTACCGTGAATAGAGCTGCTGGAAACCTTTGTAAACATCTAGCTATTAGTGGACAGTGGGCATGCATCTCTGAGGTATAGCCTCAGGAATGGACTTCCTGGGTGGGAGTGTAGGTCCATATTTAATTTAGTGGATGCTGTCCAACAGCTTTCCAGAGTCCCTGAAACAATTCATATTCTCAGAAGAAATACATAAGAACTTCACTCACTTGTGTCTTCACCAGAGTTTGGTTCTCCAAGGGCATCTCATTATGGCTTTATTTTGGATTTTCCAAAAGACCAATGACATCACATAGCTTCTCATAGGCTTATTTTAATGATTCTATTGTGAAAAACCATTTGACATTCTTTGCTTGTTTTTAAATTGTACCCTTTCACATGTTATTACTAATTTGTGTCAGTTCTTCCTGTCTTCAGGATATGTATCCTTTGTCAGATAGATGTATTTCCTCAGTCCGTGTTTTGGCTTTTGCCTATGCAAACACACCTGTTGTTCAGTGCATTGTATCCCAAAAGATTGTTGCTTTCCTCAAAACAGTAGAAGGGTCCTCTTGTTTTCTTCTAGAAGGTGTATTTATACACTTCAGACCCTTAAGAGGCTTGCTCACTTTTATTCTAAATTTCCTGATGGGCTGGCAGGATTGTGGCATTACTGAAAGTGTCCTTTGAATTGCATAATGCGTTGCTTTTGCAAAAAGGTATTTGCTTCGAGATTAGCTACATATTTTATGACAGGGAGTTCAGGCTACTGTTTTAGAAACATGGAAATTGCATTGCTTCACTCCACCACTAGCACTTTGTACAGTCAGAGCTTATTTTCTAATTCAATGCACATTAATTGCTTTTAGAGACCAAATCTTTAAATTTTCACACTTCCAAATTATTGCAAACTACTGGGGAAACTAACATGACTAAATTTCTGAATCAAATAGAAAATTAATTTCACACATTTGTAAGATTTGAATATATGCTATTTAATACAGAATGTCTAAATGGCTTGTCTTTTACTTTTCTAGGAGATATTGTATAGGTATCTTGTGTCACCATAAAGCAAATAAATGTGATCCAATGGTGTACCATGGATGAGGCTAAAAAAAAAGTAAACAAACCTAGAAGCAGCCTGTGAACTATCATCTAGATTTCACAAATGGAATAAACCATGAGGAGCACAAGGTGGAAATTCAATGCACATCTNTCTGGTGATCTATCTCTACAGCATTGTGCTCCACTCCGGAAAGCTCTTCTTAGGAAGGAACCTGACGGACAGAACAGCTTCAATACCAGGAAGACGATGGGAGACTAGATAAGTTGAGCCATCAGCATAGAATAGGGCTGCTGAGGAAGATATGGCAGAGAAAATGTACATGGTTATCCACGAAGGCAGAAAAATGTGGGTCATGACACAGGCTGTGGGAGGCAGGCTCGGGCTGTGGGAGGACTTCAAAGTCCATTCTGTTGATGCTTCTTCTCACTGAACATGATGGGGGTGGACCAGTGACTTAATATAGCATGCAGGTAAAGAATTCCCATGTGGTACAAGTCCTTCCTTCTTCCAGAGCATATGCCAAGATGCAAAGACAATACTTAAGGTCCTTTTCCAAAGGTGGGCCGAGGTGTCCAAGATAGTACAGATGGGGAGGAAGGGAGGAAATGGGTACCTTTCTACATGCAGAAGTGACCTAGGCCTACTGTGCTGTGAGCAGCTCTGGCCCTTTTCCTCCTCTCTGCGGAAAACAGGGCAGGGAGGCAGACCTTCTCCCACCACCAGCCACAGAAAGATCTGTGCACAGAACAGAGCAGGGAAATGAGACCCAGAGCTGGAGATATGGAACTGTGGGTTCGGAACACTCCTTGACAGCTGCTGTGACATCCCCATTGTCTGAAATCCTTTAAAGCCACACAGGAAACTTCCAGTGAAGACTGGAATAAAAAAAATGGCACTACAATTAAGCTTCGCTAGACATCTAGTTCCTGGGCTCTGGGAAAACGAGGCCTTCCACCAGGAGAATGAACAAGTGGGAGCAGCTCGCCAGCCTGCCACCCCCCATGGTTAATGAAGGCACTGCGAGGCAGTGTGCTCAGAGGAGCGAGGCTCTTTCTTCATTCAGAGAACTGTGCTTTGGGCGATGTCAGACGAAGCAACTTGAGAATTGTGGATGGGAATATTCCTGAGAGTGATCTGANCTATATACCACATCTCAAGCTCCAAGAAGAGTACTTGTTCTACTCAAAAAATATACAAGTTAGCTCATCAATTAATTTTTAAGGATAAAAGTAGAGCATGCAATTTTGACTAAAGCTTTCGCCTAACCCCTCTGTCCTTCTAAGTTAAGAAAACAACAGGACAACTGTAGACTTTTTATTTTCCCTTTTCTTCATCATGAATCAAGTCCCTTGTATGAAACAAATCGTTACAACAACAAGGAGTGACAGTCTGACAGGCTGGTTGGTTATTAATGGGAGTGACAGCCAGCAAATCAGAAATCATGGCAGTGCGTGTGTGTGTGTGAACGACAATTTGTGCTTAGTTGAATAACGGGGAAACTCAGGATATCTGGGAGAAAGAGCAAGAGTAAAATCAAACAGAGACGTTTCTATCCATCCCACACNACCCTAACCTGATTGACAAGTTGAAGGACAGCAGCTTCCAGAACACTTACAGTACTAACTTCGGTTTCACGCTTGACACACCCAAGGGTTTAAAAATCAAACCAATAAAAAACGCTTTCTACTTCCTTCTTACAAGACTTGGTACATGGTGTGCTGCCCAGCTAATTATGTTCTGCCTGATTTCCTGGGAATTTCTGACTGCATATTATCCAGAGGTTGAAAGAGAATTCACATCAACTAGTAACACAACTTCTTAAAGTTTCATTACAATTCATACAAGCGGGGACATTCTGTTCTCTATACCTAAAGGCCTTGTTATCAATTCTCTTGTTCATTTCTATTATTTCAAAAAAAAACCCAGCATACATATTCTAGAAGAGAGTTGTAAGAGTAGATACATCCCCCAAACTACCATGTTCCCACTCCCAGAATGAGAAGTGTTGATTGCCCAGTGATTAGTGAGTACTTGTTCATCAGATGCAGGACTTGAGGTTGAGACTGCTGATGACTTCCGAGGAAGCCTGGGTAAGGAAGCTCTGGGAAGAGTCACTGGCTCATCTGTGTTGCTGTGGGGCTGAGGGGAACGCAAAGCTGTGCCGCTAACAGGGCTCTTGTGACCTTTCTTGCCAGTGTGTGCCACCCTGGGAATGACACCAACTGGAGTGACGTACTAGAGGGTCAGCTCAGCTCCAGCCCCGGCATCCTAGAAGTCAAGTATGTGCAGGAGGGAGGGAGGAGAGTTCCTATGGAAAGACAATGGATTCCATTTCACATTCAGAGTCCTCGAAGTGCTATAGATAAGTTCCCATGGACCAGAGGCTGTGCACACGTCCTGCTGAGCCATCNCCCCAATGGTATCACAGGAGGATGGGAAGACTTGAGTCCTCTTCCTCTCCCCCAGCCTTGTCTGTTAGAACTAAAAGAAAGGGCTTGATTTAGATGGAGAAAAATGTCCAGAAAAAATTAAAAATAGCAATAAGTGTCAGAGAGGTGATTCCATTGGTAAAGTGCTTGTCACTCAAGCACAAGGACTTGAGTTCAGTTCCCAGTACTTATTTTAAGTTTTCAGAAAGGAAGCCAGGCATGGTAGCAACCAATTGTAATTCAAGCACTGAGGATGCAGAAGCAAGCCAGTAAGATCCATGGTACTGACCAACAGCGCTAGGTACTGGACAAGCGCTAGGTCAGTGAGAGACTTTCACAAAATAATAAGGTAGAGGTATTTCATGAAGAAGGTGCCTAAGGCATTGTTGTCATCTGGCCTCCACATGTACTCATTCACATGTACTCATGCACACACAAANGCAGACCTGCAAATTTGCAAACATCCACACGCTCACAGCAACAATGTGGATGTGGTATGTACGTAATTCTCCTGCTAAAAGGGAAGTCANAAATCAATAGAAATGGTGTGTTCACCATTTTTGCAAGTTAGAGCAGTTGTTCCTCTGGTGAACCTAACATCTCACACACTCAGGGTTTCTTTGAGTTCAGGGTTTCTGTTATTTATACCAGAGACAGGAAACATCCTGATGTTCCTTGAGGGGCTGAAGGCAGTCATACTCGGTCTTGATGTGGGTAATGAGAACTCCCTTCTTGTGATGATGGAAGTTCTGCAAGTATCCACCAAACCCAGAACTAGTACTCACATCTGCTGATTGGCAGGGGGATAAATGTGAGGCCTTTAAAAATCCAGAAACTTACTTTTGTTGACACTGCAAGAGAAAAAAAAGCACATGCTGCTAGATTGAAAATGAAAACCAGAGCAGGCCATTTTCTGTATCATTGCCTGACACATGTGAATGATGGGTTCCTAGGCAGCTGGCACAGGTGACTCAAAGAGACTTCAAGGAATATGGACTTGGGAAGAAGCTGGGTAAAGGACAGCAATGGAGACTGTTCTACAGAGAAAGTAACAGCGAGGATAAGGAAGGGACTAGAAGTGTGCAGCATAAAATGTAAGTTAAGCACATTACAGCACTGGCTCCTTGGCATCTTACGAGTTTTATATGAGAGTTGGTAAAGAACTTATAGTTTGAGAAAAGCTAGTCACACAAGAAGAAGATCCAGTAGAACAGAAAGAGAAGGCTGCTACCAGGTCAATGCAGAGGCTCAGAAATGTGAGAAGCAGATAGACTGATAGCCTCTCCAGGGTGACCCTCAGGGAACCACAGAGGTTAAGAGCAAGTTCTAGCTCTTCTAGACCCCTTGTACATCTAAGAAAAGTTACTTCCTCTCTGTGAGGGCTTCACAGAGCTGGAGACCATGACCCACAGAGATCTCATGAGAGGGTTGTACACATTCATCTAACATGATGACTGGTGCACTGCACAGATGGTACCCAGGAGGAGTAGGCTGAAACACATGACGGAGTTTACTACAGAAAGAATTCAGAGCCTCAGTCCCCACGGTGATTCACTGATCTGTGCCCAGCCCCAGCTAAGCTTGTACCAGATGGCTATGATGAGGCTATTGTTTCTTCTCCGTGTGTTGTAGGATGATTGCTACTCACAATAATACCAACAGTGTCCATACCCAAACAGACAGCCTACATCACAAAACACACTGCTTCAGTCACTTATAGCATGTACCGCCAAGTAGCCCTGCATATCCTACCATGTCCAGCGTAATGCCCCCGCAGATCAGTGCTTAGGACTTCCTATTTATGCTATAACACCCTCTTGTTTTCAACAGCAGACTGTGGGGAGCAGAGGAGGCCTTTGAGTGAATGTGTAAAGAGTAGATGAAATTCTGAGTGAATGGGTATTGTTTGGCATAAGTACTGCCATGTCAAGGACTCAACACCACAAACCTAGGGGAAAGTGGCAAGGCCTTCCTCAGGTCAGGCTCAGAACAGCAAAGCCTTTCTCTGGTCCAAGTATGAGTTTTTACTAATGATTGATCAGTGTTTGAAAAAATTAGCTACTGCAGCTCCCGGCTTCCAAATGTTTACAGCCTGAGAATGTTCATCTATGTAGATCCCCTACTGAGACTAGCTGTCTACTGACTAACTGCTTCTCCTGTGCTTTACATAACCAACATGCGGACATTCCAGGTGGCTGGCATAGTTGGTGTGGAGCTAACTTAGAGCTCACACAGCCCATCTGACTCCAGCTTTTCTGTATGTGTGTCATGTGTTGGTCTTTTCTTCGCTCCCTCATTGTCCCCAGTCAGGTTTCCAGGACTGAGCCATGCTGGATACAGCTGCTGAATAGTAGAGAGCTCCCATTTAACCAAGAAGACACCCATCACCAGTGAACTCTGGGATGAGTCTAGACATCTAGGCCTGTTCACACCCATCATCAGTGAACTCTAGGATGATTCTAGACATCCAGGTGTGTTCACACCCATCACCACCAGTGAACTCTGGGATGAGTCTAGATATCCAGGCGTGTTCACACCCATCACCAGCGAACTCTGGGATGAGTCTAGACATCCAGGCGTGTTCACACCCATCACCAGTAAACTCTGGGATGAGTCTAGACATCCAGGCGTGTTCACACCCATCACCAGTGAACTCCGGGATGAGTCTAGACATCCAGGCATGTTCAAACCCATCACTAGTGAACTTTGGGATGATTCTAGACATCCAGGTGTGTTCACACCCATCACCAGTGAACTTTGGGATGATTCTA
>LZPO01108512.1:3215-16793 GCA_001675575.1 Neotoma lepida
TCTTCTTAAATTTCTTTCTACAATGTCTTAAACATTTCATCATATAAATATTTTACTTGCTTGATTAGAATTATCCCAAGATAATTTTTGAGAGTGTGTTTCCGTGATTTCATTTTCAGTCCATTTATCACTTGTATATTGAGGGACTACTGATTTTTGTGTGTTAGTTTTGTATCCTGCTACTTTGCTGAACATGTTTATCTGCTGTAGTAGTTTCCCAGTGGATTTTTAAGGTCATTTATGTATGCTATCATATCATCCACAAATAAAGATACTTTGACTTCTTCCTTTCCTATTTGTATTCTCTTGGTCTCCTGAACTTTACAGCAGATGAACTTTCAGAAGTAATCAGGTATAGTATAGTCTTGTCAATTTCTTTCCATATTGAGTTGCTTTTGGCTGTCCCCAGAAGAGCTGGCTTTTGGGTCTGTTAGAGCAAATAACTGCTATGTCTGTTGATTATATACCATACTGGAATCTCTCAGAGCCATTGTTTTCTATTACACTTTCTTCCCTCCTGTCTTAAAGCATTTTCAACAAAGAGCCAAGGAACTTCTCAAGCAAATGACTCAAAGAAGAAAAATGATAAGGCACACATTCTCAGCAATTCCACCATTAGGATATATGAAACCTTTTGGGAAATGACATTCTGGGAGTTTACTCCTTTAGTCCTTCAATGTGAATACTTCTCAAAGCACATCACACAGAACTACCATATAGTTTTTTGGAGGACACATTTTGCCTAAAACCAGACATTGAATATGAACACATCATTAAAATAGAATTGGAGGGGACATAATTTTATAAGTGTTTCATTTTATGTATCCTTTAAAAAGCATTTGTTATTTTATGTGTAGGAGTGTTTTGCCTGCAGGCATACGTGTCTACCNTGTCTTGTCTGGTGCCAGAATAGGGTGTACCAGCTCCCCTAGAACTGGAGTTATTAGAAGTACTGAGAATCAAACCCAGGTTCTATGGAAAAGAGGCTATTGTTATTAACTGCTGAATNACCTTTTCGTCCATTTTTATATATCTTTAACAGAAAAAAATNTAGAAGATGATTTGGAAGCAGTTTCTGTTACTATATGAGGATATTTTAGAATCTAAATTTTTATCCATTTGAGAAATCTTAATCTGATAATATTATCTTTAAAATTGATATAGATCAATCAAGTAGGATATCAGTAGGAATTAATCTCTCTTCAGTATGCTACTTGTCTCATCTGCTNATGTCAAGCTGAGATTTGATTGTCTAGAATGAAGTAGCTCATTTATTATTTGAAACTGTGGTCCACNCAGTGACAATTGTCAGTACACATAAATCAGCTCTAGAAAACAAGATACTAAAATGAAGACCAGTACTACTTTCCTAGGATGCAAAAAGTATAAGAANTTCAAAAACTTTTGTGAATTTTTATTGATAGCAAGTATTTTGTCAAGCTGATTTCATAAATTCTCTTTCCTATAAGGTATTATCAGCAAAAGAGAATATTAATAATAAACATTTATTTATAGAATTGATCCAAAAATGTTATGTAGCTGAGCTGTTTAAAGAACAATATATAATTATAGATAATTTGGGAATAGTATTGAATTTTCAGTGTAATTTTCTTCTAGTCACAAAATGGCTGTTAGTACATAGGCTGTCTGTAGATTATTGTACAAGGAAATCAGATTCNGTAGCATTAACATTGAAAATGTGTGTGTCACAGTTATTTTTCTGTGTTCTCAGACTGAACACAATTATAGCAGCTGGTTGAGAGGAATTATTGACTTTAGAGATATGAAAACTGAATCAAGAGGTAGAAAAAAATNGAAGGTAAGGTGAGTGTCCATAGAATTATCAATAAAACTCCCATATAACTTATTAAAAGTCCAATGCATTGTTAGTAGTGATGGAGAGAGAGATAGAAAAGAAGAAGTGAGTAGGGAAGGAAGGAACAAAGGAAAAANCAATAGAGGGAAAAGAAGAGAGAGAGACAGAGACAGAGACAGAAACAGAGAGAGAGTCAGAGAGAGAGTTGAACAGATAGCTAAGGGTACCAAAACTAGTACTCTCCTACTTGTTCTTTGTACTTTCATACAAGACTGACTTTGACTCCAAATCTATTTCAATGAAATTTCTTCTGGCTTGAAATTTTTTTTTGCAGGACAAAATAACAAAAGTCCTAAGAAGCAATTTTAGGATCACTTTGATATAGTAATGGAACCATTATATTTATACTTTGATCGTTTCTAAAATGAGCTGTATTTTATGAATAGCAATACATTTTAGCAATCACGTGGGACATGTCAGACGTTAAGTTAACCTGACTTATGGTAAAACTTGTCTAGACTTCTGCCACATAAAAGAGGGAAAAGGCACAAATCAAAGTAAAATGGGAGATGAGGTAGAAACAGCCTCATCTATGTCTAATTTTGGTGAGTTATACTTTTCACCATACTTTTCAGCAATATAGATTTGTTAAGTGGATTTCCTTTTTGGCAAGGAAGAAATAAATGGGAATAGGAATAAGGAAAAAGATGAGGTACTGAAGGAGAATGAAGACTCACTAATATATTATCCATCTTCTGGATGCAGCATAGGCACTTGTGTAGTCCACCATTCTTCTAATCCTAAAAGCCATATAAAGATTTATTGTTTAATATTAAAGATGATGAAATAACACTTGAAGTTATATAAAATGTCACTCATTGTAGGTATTATAATTACTATAATTTAAATATATTTCAAATCAACCTTCTTCTTGCACCAGAGACAGGAATTTTAGGTCTGTGAGTCACAAAGACCAGTACTCTTCCATCTTGGCCTTATTTTCCTTTATATTCTGAAGACTANCCTATTAAACCTCTCATGTGATAAAGAGCAATGAATCAGTACTGTAGAGAAAATCATCTCTGTAGTTTTCATAGGAAAGATAATTCTATTTTTTCCATTCTAAGATCTCAAAAAAATAATTCCTTCTAACAGGAGTCAGCAAAAGTTTTGAAGATCTAGATAATGGNTATTGCAGAATTTTGTTGGAGGCATGGTCCTGTCACAAGTATGAAGCTCTCTTGTTATAGCAGAAAAGTTGCTATAGGCAAAATGTAATCAAATGGCATAGCTAGGATCCAGTAAAATTTAATTTGTGTAAACAGGTTAAAATCAGCTGACAGACTGACTCTAGTGTCCCGACTGGTCTTGTGATGTATTCCTTCATTGTACCCCCCACATTGTTGAAATACCCATTTAGAGAAGTTCTCATTTGCCAAAGACTCCATATCATCTGCCTTTGCCTTTACTTTCTTTGGGGATAACATCTCATAGAATTTAAGTCTTAGTCCTTTTTCAAATCTCATCTCTGTTCTCAAGGATAGCTGTGAACGCCTGTCAATTCTGTGTCATCCTTCTGACCGCTAAGCTTTCGGTAAGGAACCATCCTTCCTACCAAAAACCCATCTCATATCCACCTCATTACTGAACTCTAGTCAGTACAATATTTTGTGCATATTACTACCACATAGATAATTTCACCCCTTAAGACTCTTTCAGTCTTATAGTATTATTCATTATTTTTCCTTATAAATAAAATCCATTTTATTGTTTGTCTTAGTCAATGTTCCATTGTTGTGAAGAGTCACCATGAACACAGTAACTCTTATAAAGGAAAGCACTTAATTGGGGCTTACTTACAGTTTCAGAGATTTAGTCCATTTTCATTGTGGTGGGGAGTGTGGCAGTGTGCAGAAAAACATGATACTGGAGAATCTGAGAGTTCTACATTCAGATCCACAGGCAGCAGGAAGAGAGAGAACCACTTTTTAGAGGCCAGGCAGTGGTAGCACACACCTTTGATCCTAGCACATGGGAGGCTCACGCCATTAATCCCAGCACTACGGATTAAATCCTAGCACTAGGGAGGTGTAGACAGGACTATAAAGCAGATGGAGATAGGTTCTCCGCCCCATTCAGTCTGAAGATTCATAGACACAGGATCGCTCCAATTCAGGTTGAGATTTTGTAGAGTTAAGAATTCTCTGGTGGCTGATTTCTCTGCTTCTCTGATCTTACAGCTTTCTGGTATCTGACTCCANGTTTTTATTGTTAAGACTAATTAGGATCATGCATCAGCTACTGGCTCTAACTTGGGCTTCTAAAACACCAAAGCCCACCCCCTAGTGACATACTTCCTCCAACAAGGCTGCACACACTCCATCATGGCCACCCCTCTTAATCTCTTTCAGGTAGCTTCACTCCCTAATGATCAAGTATTCAAATATTTGAGCCTATAGAGGCCATTCCTATTCAAACCACCACACTGATGTTTTAAAAAATTAAAGGAACATTAAGGCATTATGAAATATTTTCCTATTATTTCATGAAGTATGATAACTAGAGAGATTCAATTATTTTCCCTGATCAAAATGGTGACAGAGGAGCATGGCTGTTATGAATTGAAAAATATTCCTTATCAATTTATAGAAATCTGATCAGTCATGATGGTGTATGCCTTTAATCCCAGCACCTGTTCCCATCTGCAGCCAGAGGAAACCTCTCTGATGATGACTGGGTAAGGCAGTGATCTATAANTATAGCAGAACATCATTAGGAAACATTTATTTATTTATTTTCCAATAGTATTTGGTTCTACCTTAAGTCTCTGGGCTATCCAGCCTCTGGTTCCTGGCCATCAAGGCAGTGTAGGGCATGGACTCCCTCTTATGGTGTGGGTCTCAAACTAAACCAAACTTTGGACTCCTTCAAGTTCTGTGCCACTATTNCCTCAACACTTCTGCAGGCAGGATATATTGTAGGTCAAGGGTTTTGTAGCTGGATTGGTGCCCAGGTTTCTTTTTTCATAGCCTGCAGAGTACGTTCTTGTGCCAAAGAGACTAAAATGTAGGCCTTTTAAATGTCTACCTTTATACTCATANGTAGTGCAGATCTCAAATCTCACCAGAGAAACTTCTTTGTGCAGTGGACAGCATTTAACACAGAAGCATATAACTGGTCAAAGACCAGAATATAAGTGTCTTCAGAGTTCTTGTCTACATCTGGGACTCCTGTATCACCTGCCAACATCCCATGGCTCAGGGAAAATCTTGGAAGAGAGGGCAGAAAGACTGAAAGAACAAAAGATTGGGGAGGAGAGGAGTAAAGCAATGTCTGGATTGGACCCAGCTACTGTTCATGGACTCACAGCAGGTGAGGTTGCCTGAGCAAGAGCTGTACAAGACCAAGCCAGTCAATATTCCAACATAGATAAGGAAAAGCTATTGGTAGTCAGAGGCTTTGAGGAAAGTAAGAGTCAGTTTTCTTTAGAGGTGTGACCATGGTGTGTTGACCATGTTCTGGTAGTTGACCCCATTCCTATACACATATGGACAACAGTATTTAGACTTAATTGGTTATCAAATAATACAGAAAAGTAGATATAAATTTGGGAAAGGGATATGGAGGAGGGAATCTGGAAGAAGTTTGAGGAGTAGAGTGAGAGGTAAATNTGACCAACATATATTGTATACATGGATATAATTATCAAAGAATAATTTAAAAATATATTCAAAAATAAGAAGACCACAATGTGTCCACTCCTATTAACAAAATGGCACTGTGGAATTCCTGCCAATATATGCAGAGATTGTGAGTGGTATTTGATGAATCTCTTTGTTTTTACTAATGAAAACTACGGCTAGAGAGAAAAATGAGAAGTTTAATGTCTCCTGTAAAGACATAAGCATTGTTGGGCAAGTTTAACTGTTACTCCTTTTATTGAACACACGCCAACTGTGAAATGTGTACTCACTTTCACACTGTAAATACGCTTTCACAGATTTATTTTTCCTTCACTTGACTAATGTTCACTTACTGAAGGAAAAATTATCATGAATTCTCTAGATATCTTTTCAGACTATTTGAGGACTGAACTGACATTAATTTCTCCAAGCATACTTCTGACACTCCTGGCCTTCAATTTAAACTCTAATCAGATGTATGTGCATGACAATTTTGAAGTGTGATGGTAGCTTGGATTCCACCTATCAGTGTGCCCCAAAACTTCTTTATCTTGTATTTTCTGTTTCTAAAAAAATTCTCTTATTTTTTAATTAATTAATTTTACATCCTGATGGCTGTTTCCCCTCCCTCCTCTCCTCCCATACCCTCCTTGCCACGCCCCCTTCTCTTCCCCCATCCACTCCTCCTTTATTTCTATTCAAAAAAGGATAGATCTCCCACAGATATCAAAAAAAGTGTGGCATATCAAGTTGTAGTAAGACTATGCATCTCCTCATGTATTATGACTGGGCAAGGCAGCCCAGTATGAAGAATAGGGTCCCAAAAGCCAACAAAAGAGTCAGAGACAGCCCCTGCTCCCACTGTTAGGAGTCTCTTAAGAAGACCAAGCTATGTAACTGTCACATGTATGCAAAGGGTCTAAGTCAGTCCCATGCAGGCTCCCTGGTTGTCAGTTCAGTCTCTGTGAGTTCCTATGAACCTAGNTTAGTTGATTCTGTGGGTTTTCTCGTGATGTCTTGACCCCTCTTGCTTCTATAATCCTTCCCCACTCTCTTCAGCAGTACTCCCTGAGTTGGCCTAATGTTTGACTGTGGGTCTCTGCATCTGTTTCCACCAGTTGCCTTATGAAGCCTCTCTGATGACAATTGGGACAGGCACCAGTCTAGGAGTATAGCAGAACATCGTTCGGAATCATTTCATTGAATTTTTTTTTTTTGCCAGTTATGTTTGGTTCTATCCTAGGTCTCTGGGCCATCCAGCCTCTGGGTCNTTTTGCAGGAGGAACCATCAGGAGTAGACTAACTCCCCTGGCATGGCACTCAGGGTGGACCAATCATTGTTTGGACACTCTCACAATCTCTGGGCCACCTTTACCCCAGCAGATCCCATAAGCAGGGCAGACTATACTTCTAAGTTTATGTGGCCCTGGTGTTGTCCCAATCTCTCCACTAGAGTCTTGCTATGTGGCCCTGGTGTTGTCCCAATCTCTCCACTAGAGTCTTGCTTGGTCACAGGAGATGGCCAATTCAGGTTACATATCTGTAATTGTTAGGAGTCTTAGCTGGAGCCATCCTTGTAGATTTCTGGGAATTTCCCATGTACCAGGTTTCTACCTGACTCCCAAATGCCTTCCTTTTTCAGTCAGCTCTTTCAGTACTTCCCCTTCCAACTCCACACCCACCTGATCCTTCATGTTCCCATCCCCACCTGCTCCCAGTCCACCTACAAAAATCTCTTCTATTTCCCCTTCCCAGTGAGATCCACACATTCCCCGCCTTGGGCATTCCTTGTTACCTAATCTTTCTGGGTCTGTGGATTGCAGCATGGTTATCCTTTACTTACAGCTAGTATCCACTTATAAGTGAGTACATATTATGTTTGTCTTTCTGTGTCTGAATTACCTCACTCAAGATGATTTTTTTTCTAGTTTCATTCATTTGTCTTCAAATTTCATGGTATCATTGTTTGTAACAGCTCAGTAATACTACATTGTGTAAATGTAGCACATTTACTTTATCCATTCTTTAGTTGAGGGGCATCTAGGTTGTTTCCATATTCTGGCTATTATGAACAAAGCAACTATGAACATAGTTGAGCAAGTGTCCTTGTAGCATGATTAAGCATCATTTGGGTATATGCCCAAGAATGGTATAGCTGGGTCTTGAGGTAGATTGATTCCCAAACTTTGGAGAAACCACCATATTGATTTCCAAAGTGGCTGTACAAGTTTGCACTCCCACCAGCAATGGAGAAGTATTACCTTTGCTCCACATTTTCTTCAGCATGAGCTGCCACTTGTGATTTTGAGTTTAGCCATTCTGACGGGTGTAATATATCTTGTATTTTCTTAATACAAATTGGCTTCCCTAATGAAAGTTTCTGATTACTCTGATAGTAGTTTACACATATGGCCTGCTTTCCCTTTAAATAGGCTGACATTATATTAAATGTTCTATTTTTATTTTTGTTTACTTTTCCACCAGTGGGAGATTTATCAGATGATTAAAATTTACAATATTATGGAATTCTAAGTTATATAACTTTATGTTCTTTATGAACACTGGCTGTGCTACATCATTGGTGGTCTTGGCATAATTTCCTTAATCACTGAGCAACATTTTATCAAACAAAAGTTGGTTTTGTGATTAGTAATGTCATTAGAAAATAAAATTTGAAAACAAAGGTTTTCCTTCAAGGCTTAACTTTAATGACACGGGATTGACAAAACACTATTCATTCAAATCTCCATCCTACTTACTTTAACTGGGATAAGCACTCTCAGAATGCTAAAAGTTGAGGAGGCTCCAGAATAACCATTCAATCTCATGTTTGTGATACCATTGTTTATGAACAGACTTCCCAGATCTGGTGATCAATGGTAAAGAGAGTACAAAGATATTGATGTATTAGAATATGTTATTTCATTTAAATAAGAAGAGTTTAAATCTACAAGTAACTTATTAAATGAAACACCACGTGACTTGTTTCATCCGAGATAAGCTTAATATAAAACTTTCAAATAAACTCTACTTTAACTAGATTCTATTTATAAAAAATATAAATTTAAAATATTGGCAAGAACAAAAGAAGAACACGTGTGGCCGCAATGTGTTCAGACAAAGCCAAACCAAACAAACAGGAAGACAAACCCAATATTCATAATAAATACATGTAGTTTCATCAGTGTTGCAAAATCAAGCTGTTCAGGTTGTAGAGTGAAAACAGACAGTTTCCCGAGTCTTCTGAATCAGCTATGCAGCTGGAGCTGTGGCATTAAACCTCTTATCCCCAGGACAGCAGATTAAATTCCCTTGCAAGTGTCAACTCTCTCTTCTATTCACAATTGGAGTGGCTCATTAACTTCCTTTGAGGAATAGTATGAATGAGCTGGTTAAAGGCTCTCAACATAAGCTTGGATCTTGAATGGATGTAAAAGAAGAAAATGTGATTGTCATTTTCATATCCAATGATGATAAGGCACTGGATAGCCTTTAATTACACTTTTTTCATCAACTTATGTATATAAGCAGTTATCTATGTTTGTTTTGAGACAAATAAGCATCCCATAGCCCAGTCTGGAGCTCTCCTTTATTCTGCCTGAACACTGACAACAGCCAGGAACCAGTAAATTGGTTCACTCAGCTATCTGGCCTGTGGATACTACAGTGAGTTAGTATGATAGGGAGGCAGAGGCTGAAAACTAGTAAGAAGGTAATGATGGAAAAATTCCTACCTTCTCTAGCTTGAGAAAAATGCCCTCAGTATAGATTTTGTGGGAATCAAAGTGTATAGGCTATTACACAAGAATAGTTATGGGAAGTTATTTTGTATTTCTACTGATAATTGTTTGTATCCCACAAAACATTAATAATTTATTTAATACAATTGACTCTCTCTCTCTCTTCCTGACTCTCTCACAGACACGCACACACACACATATATGCATGTGCACATATAAACATACACATCGTGGAAATTTTACAAACTACAAATTATTTGTCAATGAAAAACACTTGAAATTACTTAAATACAGTTCCAATACCTAATGTTTGTGGTTGTCTTACACTGTATTGTAGCACGAATTCTAATTGGTCTTAATAACAAAAACCCAGAGTCAGATATCAGGGTGAAAGCTGAAAGATCAGAGAAGCAGAGCAGCCAGCCACTAGGAAGACTTCTTACTTCTAGGAATCCACAGACTGAAAGGGCTGAGCCTGTCTCCACCCTGCCTTATCACTTCCTCTCTCTGCCCAGAAATAATACTTCCTGTTTCNTCCTGGAAGTGCTGGGATTAAAGGCCTGTGCCTCCCAACTACTGGGATCAAAGGCATACAATTTCAAATGCTGGGATTAAAGGTGTGTGCCACAACTGCCTGGCCTCTAGTGCCTAGCTCTGTACTCCAGGCAATCTTTATTTGTTAAAGCACAAATGAAATATCACCACACTGCATAACTGTATCCATCTATTTGTAAATAAATATGATAAAAGGTATCCGTGTAATACCTTTATGATACATGGTCAGCTGCATGTATCCAACTGGCTAGGACATAATTTCTAGATATGCAGTGTAACAATGATGTAGGTGTTCTATAAAAGTCTTTGTAAGTGTATTTAAACCCCACAGTCAGCTGACTTTGCCTAATGGGTATGTTTGGGGAAAATAAAACAAAAAACGGATAGAACTGNTTCAATCANTTGGGAAAAGTAGAGCTGAGGCATCTCTGAAGAAATACTGCCAGTGAAGAAGGAGTCAAACTTTTATCTAAACTTTCTTTTGTCACTACTTATGGTTTTTCAAACTTGCCTAATGTGTCCCCAATATATGNCATGCATGCTCTNGTTCTGTTTTTACTAAATCTTGAATAATACACTTAATAATATGGCAGAANTAACAAGGCATGACTCCCAAGGCTCTCATAAAAAGTTANGCAGTTTCTACTCTTGGATACTCTTGGATCTCTTTCAAATGGTTGTCTTGGAAACCACCCATGATGCTGTGAGGAAATTAATGCTGCATACAATTATCCCTTAATATCCAAGGGGAGTCAATTCATAGACTCATTCTACATGTCCAAAATCTATGGATGCCCAAAACCCTTGAATAAAGCAGAGTGCTATTTGCATCCAACTTGAGTATACACTCGAAATACTGTCCTTTTTTTCATTACTTATAGTATCTAAGACAGAGTAAAGCTTCTGTAAACACTTGTTGTTATCCTTAATGTTGATTATTAGAAAATAATGTGAAGAATAACTGTACATGTTTGGTACAGATTCAATGTTTAAAAATATTTTAAATGGAAACTTAAGATATAGCTNGACAACTCNNGCCACATTGNAGCACAAAGAAACAGAAGAGATGCAGGGAACTGACATGACCATCTAGATAGGTGAGAGAAGAAACTTTTTTTCCATAACTTTATAGGTTATAGGTTTCTATAACTCTATAGGTTTTCTGTAACTATAGATTCACAGTGGTTCTCAATCTTCCAAATACTGTGACCCCTGAATACAGTTCCTCATGTTGTACTGACTCCAAACCATAACATTATTTTTGTTGCTACTTCATAATTGTAAGTTTTATAATGAGTGGTATCTCAGTTCCTAAGACCATGGGAAATACGTGTTTTCTGATGATCATTACGCACAGGTTGAGAACTGCTGCTCTAGGACTGCCCCCCATTAACTTGTACCCTAAAAATCTCCCATCAAAGCATAATCAACTTACAGACAGTTGAAAAACACTAGTAAATGACTATTANTTTTCTACTACTGTTTGGAATTGCTACTTGTACAGCAATACTGACTAGAGGCTGTGGTTGCATTATGTCAAAGTCACTGACTCTGGATGTCATTTCTTTACTTTCTTTCCTTGTATGATTTCAAATTTCAATCTACTATGAGGATATATGAACAAAATTCCAAAAGGAGGAATTATTTGTCTTTCAAAATCTGACGAGAGTTGCATGATCTTTTGGGTCACACACTTANTAATAGAGCTACTGGATTATTACATTGATTGAAACACTACCTTATCCTCAGCATCATAAGCTTTACTCTTTGGGATTGAAGAATCTCCAGNGAACACTTAGCTTTCACCAAGTATCTTGGTTTGTTCTGGATCCTATGTCATACTTATATGACTCTCTAAGCAAGAATAGCACAGATTAACTCCAAGTTAACTGTTCAAACACATTTTTGGCTGTAGGCAATGATTACATTCCCAGTCATGTGATGGACAGTTCCATTTTACCTCATGAGTTCCTGCTCATCTTCAGGCATTCTAGTTTGTTGTTATTCTCTGTCATTTCACTTCTGTCTTTCCTTTATATCTTGAGACCATTACAAGGTNTGAGGGACTGAGACTTTCACAGAATATTTAGCCAGATCCCAAGAACTGAAAATGACCATTTCCTACAATAAATCTGTTTCATCCCACATTCTTGTGCTTCTTTTCTGATAAATAACTAATAAGATCTTGGGGGTTTTCTCGATAAGATGGTACAGTAGAAGTTGTCTGTCTGTGACTGTGCAGAAGAAGAGTCAGAATAAGAAAAGATAACCTCTATTCTAAAGAAGGGAAAAAAAGAAAGCTGTAGAAATACACCAAAGTATGAAAGGGAAAGTGTGGCTAGGTCTTTCTTTTCTATTAGTTTGCTGGGTGNTGGTAGGAACCAAAAGNCCCATCAGCAAGGTTAGTCAAGCAGTCTTGGAGAAAAGAAAGGTGGTTCTACACACAGGACAAAATCNCAACACTCATGACCCTCAACCATGACTGTTTCCACTCATTTGAATTTATAATTCATCACTTTTTGAAACAGGATCTCTTTGACCCAAACCTTGAACTCTGTTGTAGCTGAGGATAACCTTACACTCCTGATCATNTGACTCCACCCACTGCATACTGAGAATCACCACTCTTATTGTGGGATTTTGGTTNNACAGTGATTCCTACCACTGTCTGGTCCATACTTGAAATCCTGTTTTGTTACCATAGGTAAGTGGATGGTAGCCAGATATCCTACTGNGAGGGAACTTCGTTTTTAAAACTGATCTAACTTGGAAGAGAAGAGAACTGGGAAACTGAAANGTGTGAGCTTGGGTTTGGTCTGCTACAACTCCTGGAAGACATTTGTTGAGAGCAAGATCCTGAGAAGACATTGTCAAATTGAGATGATGTACAGGAGGTGTGGCACAGTACACAGGTAGTGAAATGCATAGGGAAAGATTTCCTGCTTCCAAGCTACACAAAGAGGATCTCATCAACCAAGAACAACTCTGGAGGTGGACAGCTTGACAATTAGGTTGTCAGTAGATCAGACTCTGTAGCCATCTCTGCCATGGAGAACTCGGAAGCTCCAGTGGTCTACTGGATCCAACTCTTATATTTTTCAACAGCAGGATAATTAACACTTAGGTCTTAAAGTAGGAAGTCAAGTCTTCGACTTTAGAGGTTTCAGTGTTGTCTATGCTTATTAAACTCAAACACATTTGTGAAAGATCCTTGGCTAGAACATTACTTATGTCAGGAGATACTATCTGGGTAGTATTAGAATGTTAAGCACTTTGCCTACAAACTGTGTGGTTTAAGGGTGGCCACCAGAGGATTCTTGTATGCCAAGAAAGAAAGACAACTCTGGTAGTCACCAGAAACTTGTCCAACAAAGTATCAATAGGAGAATAAAGCGTGAGAGAGAGAAGAGAGCTCTTGATTCAATGGAGTTCACTTCCCTACATGTAACTCAAATTTTTCAGTTTTCAAGAAGCCAGAGAAAAGTTACTATAACCCTCATCCTGTTCATGGTCTTCCCTTGGACTTACCATATGTTTTAGGGCATTTTTACTTTATCATAATTTCAGTAATGACATTTTTTTATTCACTCCATTCACTCCATTCACTCCATTCAATTTTTTGTCTATATTTTTATTACTAGGCAATCTTGTATATTTTTCTTTTCATTTTTTATTTTATAAAGAAAACAGATTTTTTCATACAATATAGTCTAATTATAGTTTCCTCTCCCTCAGTTCCTCCCAGATACTCCCCATCTCCCCTCCCATCAAAATCTACAACCTT
>LZPO01108513.1:0-13511 GCA_001675575.1 Neotoma lepida
AGGTAGCGCTCCCACCAAACATGTGTCACATAAATACCTATATAAAATGGCAGACATATGTTTAGAGCAATTTAAAAATTATTATAAAAACCAAAATTCATTTGATAATATTTTATGAAACTCAAATCATCAACAGAAACAGCCATTTTAAAAATCAAAATACTAGCACAGTACAGTTCCAAGATATATTAAATTAGTGTTTATTATATCTTATATTATATATAGTGTATATTATAAGGAATGATGGCAGAAAACTAATAGAAGTCTTTTTTTTTCCTGAAACTCAACCATACATCACTGTAGGAGTGATGGGCCCTGTGAGATTGCTCAGTGGTAAAAATCACTTCCTACTAAACATGAGGACTGAGTTTGATTCTTGGTACCCTCATGGTAGATGGAGAGAACCAACTTCTTCAAGTTGTCCTCTGACCTCCATATTGAGAGAGGCTTGGGGAAATGTATTACCTTTACTGAATAGTCAAAATCCATGTACAATGATTACAGGTCAGAAGGGAGAGTCCAGGCCATGTAGTAGCTATTCCACTGTTCCCACTGGGGTCACAGCTATCTGCTGCTGGCTCCCAATGGGCAATGGAGAAGGTCACCAAGCCACATTTCCTCCGTGGCTTCAGTAAGTCCCTCCATAGTCAAGAGAGCAAGAGCTAGCAACCCCCCTCCTTGGGTTCTTAAAGGTCACATATCTTCAGAGAAGACCATGCCCTTTGGGCTGAACTGGGCCATTCAATTGGTTATTGAACTGAATGGCAGAATTCCCACAACACCTCCACACATGCTTCAACATACACATGCACACGCAAAAAGAAAGAGAATAACTTTGTGCAGCTGAAGCACTGCAGTTCAAACATGGATAACTGTGCATCTACACTGCTGTGTCCCTGGGTGTCTCATGGCTTGTGTGTAGCATAGTGAGAGTGGGCATCCTAACCAAGGACACAATGAAGCCTCATGGGAAATGCTCTCAGAAGTTCCTAAGCTTCAATGCTGCTTGATTTGAAACTTTTATTTGTGTGTTCAGAAACATTTGGCTATTGCCAGATTCTCAACCCCCCACATTCAGGGATAATAATCCCCCACATTCAGGGATAACACCCCACATTTTTAAAAGTCAAGCCTTGGGAATGACTTGCAGACCTCCAGGAAGTGCTCTGTCTGTGTTATGGTTTATCTTTTCATGTGTTGTCCCTTGCAAACCCCTGTCACCTTGAACTCTCACATTGTGTCTTCATTTCAAGGGATCTGCTGGTCTCTTCTTCAGTGCACTGCCTGGGCTATGGCCACGACACTCCCCCAAGGGCATAAGCTAGAGTAACTGCGGAGCCATCTTGGTTTATTTCCTATTTTGCTAGGATCAAGCCCTGAGTGGATTAATTCCAGAGCCTTGAAATCTGAGTGTCTTCTACATCATACTTGTTTCAGGGGATGATGAATCGTGCCAGGTTTGTTGCTGTATTGTTTTTTCAGGTTTTGAAGATGGAGCTTTCTCTCCAGAGAGTGTCTGGCTAGACTAGCATTGCCTTGGCCAGAAGTGGAACATTGTGCTCTGCTCCTTAGGGATGTGTCTCTGACGGGTGAGCCATGGAAGCCAGAGCTCCAGGATTGGCATGGCTAGAGTTGTGCATGACATCCAAACCCTCCAATCAGTGTTCCTCAAAACTTTTCCTTGTCTATAATCTACAAGGATTTATTTGATGAATTCATAGTACAAGGAATTAGATCTGGGGCCTCCCTCACAGTTGGCTAGTCCCACTCTACTAGTCTCATTTTGCATCCCTCTTTTTACTCCCTGGATCCATGTTTTTCATTCTGCTTTCCCTCATACACTTAATTTTAATGTCATGGGTCACTTGCTTGATTCATTTGACACATCTGTAGACCTCTGTATGATACTCATCAGCAGTTGAAATAAACATGTAATACTTTCTCTTGACTCCAGATTTGAGTTTTAAAATCAATGTCTAGATGGAGTGGCAATCACAATTATCAGTAGGGACCAGTTGCTGTAGGCAACACAAAAGTGTGTAAAGGCTGATGGTGACTCAGTCTAGCGACTGAGATGATTGATTGGGAGTGGAACCCTCTTTGAGAAGAGATGGCCTTGGTTAGCTTGTTTGCCTGTAGTGGTAATAATTATTGTTGAGTAAGACCAGATCTGGTTGTTCCTATGGATACTCCACAATAAATTTGACTTTAAAGAAATCTATAGTGGTGACTCCTAAAATCTTACTACATTATCTAAAAATTATCAATAGGAATACCATAAAAAAGACTAGGTGCCATTTTGTTGTTGTTTTGCTGTTCGTTTTAGTGCAGCTGTCAAAGATTAAACCCAGGGCCTTGTGCACGCTCAGCACGTACCCTGCTTTTGAGTGACATCCCAGCTCCTTCCTAGAACTTTAGTGTCTGTTATACACTTGCACAGGAAATAAAATGTAAGTCATGGTTTTTCCTATAGCAAAGAGTTCCCTGGCCCCATTCAGGATTTAAAACAACCCAGTTTTTAAGGCAATCTCCATGCTCTTTCATATCTGCTCTATGCAATAATGCATGCCTGTATAGGAATGCACTTTGACCTTTCTGATTTGTTAAAACAGTATCATGGATGATAACCCCAGTGGCAGCCCAACCGGGATCAGAAATCTTAGAACCTTGGTGCCAGTCTAGGGCAGCCTGCCAGTGCCCCTGTGCGTAGGAGTTAGTCTGACTGCCACTGGCTGTCACTGAAGTAAGACACCATCACCCACAGGGACTGTGCTGCTGACCATAGGCTAGGAAAGTTGGTGCCAGAAAGGATAGCTCTCCCAGTCTGATCGGGCCAGGGAGCACAGTGTTGCCTGTGACCTCACATTCACAGGTTAGATGGGCGTAGGGATTTTCCAGATCATTTGCCTTCATCCTGCAGAGCAAACTGGTTTCCGTTCCTCTTGGCTGTTACCCTCTTCGATGGAGATTTTCACTAGTGTTATCAGGTGGAAAATGTCACTGACTTTCTGGGGCTTGTGATTCTGCAGAATGCCACTGCCTCTTCTCAACTAGTTTAGAGTTTCTGCTTACTCATCTGTTTCCTTACCCAAACAGGCTAGAAGTTAAAAGTAGCTCATAGTTAAGAAGCTATTATCAGTTTTCTCGACTCTTTCTGAGTATTATTACTTCTCGACCATGGCTTTCAGTACATTTGCCACTTTTACTTCATTTTCTTCTGCCAGTGAGACTAATATTGATTCTCCCCCTTCCTTCTTTATACTTTGGCCTACCAGGTAGAGACTAACATCCCACCACCTAGATCAGCGAATTGCTCTTTGCTTGCCTTGTCCCCTCTCACTGTGATGGGAGGTTTATATCCATGCCTTTAGACACACCTAAACCCAGAGCACAGTGGATATCTGCCCTAGGCATTGGAACAGCATTTGATCCCAAATTTATTTAGTTTATATTCACTGCCTGCTCTCCCCCTCCAGCTCCTCTGGACTATCCCTTCCCACATTCCCCTCCCAATGTCATATCTTGTTTTTGTTTTGTAGTAGCCCTCTGAGTCCAACTAATGCTCCCTGAATGCATATGAATGTGGGGGCATCCACAAGAGCTTGGGCATAAAACAATCACAGGCCATTCCCCTAAAGAAAACTGACGTGCCAACCTCTAGCAGCATCAAGTAAACCCTCAGCTAGAGGTTCAGCCTCATGAGTCCCTCCCCATCCATTCTGGAATGTTGTCTGGCTTGATCTTGTAGAGGCAACCACAGCTGATGAGAGGTCTTCTGGGACATGACAGACCCATTCTAATTGTGAAGCCTCCTCAGGATTTAATATTTGGGTAGCCCAAAGATGTGGACTCTTTCTTCCCTCTCCTCCCTACAGGGACAACAGAGGTAAGGAAGAATCTACTATGGCATCTGCCTGGCTGAAAGGTCTAGAGGTGCAAGGGAAGACATCCCCTTTGCCTTCTGAAGGTTCATTGAAACGGCTCAGCAACAGGCAGTTATAAGAGAAAAAGGCAAGGGGGGCCCCAAAGTGTGATTACCTGACCCCCAGAGCCCATTCAGAGGAAGGAAAGGGGCAAAGTGGTTAGCTGCAGGAAGTCAACATGGAACCTCTGGGAACAGAGCTGTGTTACGATATACACAAAGCCTCCAGGGAATGTGGCTGTTAGGAACAAGAAGAGGTTAGAAAGCGCTTGGCTCTGAGGCAGCCTCTGCCACTTCGGCTGTCTCCATCCGAGGTGCTCGGTGTGTCTGAGTACTGTGCTTTTAGGGGATCATTCCTGAGCTTCAACAAGGGCCTTAGAGAAGGAAGCTGTATAAGTTCATACAAAGAAAGAAAGCTGGCATCGTGGAGATGAGGGAGGGGATGAGAAGGTTTCACATGTGTTCCCAACATAAAAGGGCACCCACCCAGCAGTGCCGATCCAGCTTCAAGCCTAGGTCCCAAGCCATGACCCAGAGTGAGGCCTGCTTCCTGAATCTGTCACACTGGCTTCTCACGGAGTCTCATCAGCACCAAGTGCCTGTTGTTCTTCTCTTTGGATGTGTATAGTCCCTGTCTAGCTCCTCAGCCATGTCCACTGTTACCTTTCAGACCCATCCCCATCTCCATTCAGGTCTCACTGTAGTTATTATGGGACTTTTCCTGGGAGGTGTCTACAAATGTCTGTTTACTGCAGATAGGACAGCAGCAGCAGATCAAAGTGATATGTCAGTTCATGTCCAGCCTGGTGAAGTAGTGAATTTATTGGACCTACTTTCAAGAGCATGGGTAAAGGGCTCTTCACCAAGAGCACAGGCAGCACCAAAATGGCTCCATCACCAAATAGCCACCCTGGCATAGATGGTGACTTCCTAAGGGCTTCGTAAATAAGGCCCTGCCTTCCCCCTCCTGTCACCTCCAGTGCCTCCCAAGAATGTGATCAACTCCATATATGACATGAGCTGGGATGGCAGAACCAGAGTAATGGAGTGGCTGGGATCTCAGTTGATGTTCTATGGCTTGTCTCTCTTCAATGAGGGACCATCTCTTGATGGTCCAACTTTTAACAGCCTTAGGCTGCTAATCACAGCTGATCTGATGAATACAGTAACTCTGCCTAGGAGAATGGAGTTCCCAACACTGTTTCTTTGTTTCTTTCACTGAGATCTGTTCTTTGCTATCTTTTTCTGTGCATTACCTAGACTCCNTCATGAGTTATCCTTAGTGTCCCCTGCAGCCCCTGAATTTGTGACTTTTATGTTTTTTTTCTTCAGAGAAAGCTCATGATGTAGTATAGCAGGGACATAGAGGTTACTTTTGCCAAAATGTACTCAGTTTCCCCTTGGAGCTGCAGATGCCCAGTGAGTAACTACAATTAGGTAAAAGTTTGGTGTCTATCTGTCTCTTCTGCCACCTTAGCTGCTGGCTCAGATCTCCATGCATAACTGTACACTCATTTTAATCACTGAAGGCATATTTGTCTAGAGCCAGTCATCCTCCCCACACAAGGCTGGAAGCAACTAAGGAGTGTTCAACACTTGCAGGTTATTGTAAGCAGTGAGTGTCAACTACCAGCTTTCACGAGGTCCTGTGCCAAGCCATGTCTAGATGTCTCTTGTTACCCACCTGGACCTCAAAGAACTAACTCCATGTCGCCTTTCAGACTGACCCTCTTGGCTGAGGCCTGCTTTNCTGTAGTCGTCCTTGGATTCTTGGACAGCAGGTCTCATCGGTGAAAATCTAGGGTTGGGTGCAGCCACCCCTCAGCCCCTCTGGTAGCAGTGACTTTGTCCCTTGTCAAGGCTCCTCATGGCTAGCTATCCTGAGACAATGACTAATAGACCATAGGTNGTATAGATTGTTGGCCTATGCATACTCTGNACTCTTCATGTATGACTGAGCGTCCTACCTGAAGAGACACCTCAACCCTCTCCGTCCTCCCAGAGATGCCTCGCTGAGAACTTGGGAAGGGAAATCCCCTTCCTGCTTCACCTTTACTTTTTCCTCTCCTCTCTTCTCTCCTCTTCCTCCTCTTCCCTGTCTTCTCTTTTCTTTCAGTGTCTCTTTGTGTAGCCCAGGATGGCCACAAAACTGNGATCTTCCTGCCTCAGCGTCTCAAGTGCTGGGGTTGCCTGCGTGTACTACCATTCCTGACTGTTTCTCTCTTGGGCCACTGGATGAATCTATTACATCAGGCCATGTGATCTGAGACTCTGGCAGGATGGCCCATGGCCCAGAGGGTAATTCCAGTCTGCACAGTTGCTCTGCAGTTACAACATGTGACATAGTACTGTGGAGTCTTGGGCCTCACTGCCAAGCCATGTGGCTGGGCTGTATTTGTGTAGTTGGTGGTGGTTTTGATTGATGTTTACTAGATCATGCTCTTTTTTTTATGAGAAGCCCTTTAGTGTTACAAGAGACAAAAAAGTCCTGTATTGCTGATGTTGTCTTTATAACTGAGTGTTTTCTTCTTTATTTTTTCTTCCTCCTGTTTTTCTTCTGTCAGTAGCTAGTGGGCTGTTCCCGTCAGCAAGGTATATTTTCAATATGGCTGCTTCTGTTTTCCTGTCTAGTTACTAAGGTTAAAAGCCTTGCCTTGCCATTTATAATAAAACAAAGCATGCTCTCTAAACCATGGGTAGAATGCAGTTAGCTCTCTTGGGATGTGGTGAAANGAGAGAGTCTCACTGCCTCAGGGAGCATGGCCTCTTCTTTTGACCAGGGCCGTAAATACATGAACTCTATCCCAACGGAAGTACGCTTGGGAGAGGAGGCTCTCTGGAGGATGCCTCTGAGCGGGAGCTGAGGCTGGGGCATGAATTGAACTACTGTTGAGGGTTCCCAGATGTTCTGTTCTCTTCATGGGCCTCTGCTTAATACTTACAAGCATCTGTGTGTTTTTCAGATGTGGAGAAGTGGGCTTTCTCCGGCATCAGCTGGTAGAGGGCACTGCGCAGTGCATGTGGAGTGGCCATCCCAACTGTTGTGACCAGAGTTTCTATCCGGATATTAAGGGAGAAAATTGACTAGAAAAGAGTGGCAGGGAGCCAGAATACTGAACACTGTAGAGTGTTCTAAATTTAGTGCCAGCTCGCCTAAAGAGAATAGAGGGGGCTTGTTCAGGCTGTTTCCTTAACGGTGGGTCCAAGCATCCCAGGGCCTCAGAGCAGACTCACAAGGAGCAGAGAGATGTTTACATGTTCAGATAAAGTCCAATAATACTGTAGGGGAGCTTAGTTGTTTAATAAACAGAATAGCCAAGCATTTGTTTAGGCTTAGGAGTATACGTCAAAAGTCATCTCAAAGAACACCATTGGGGAATGTCTACTCTGAGGGACTGTTGGAGGGCTGTTTAGGTTGACTTTACATCTAGGTGTTTTGGAGCAATGAGGATGGTACAGAGGGAAAGACATTGACTGGCATGTGGGAAGAGGAGGCCAAATGGTTCCATTTGCATGGTAGAGGTGGGCTGGTGTGCATGGACCTGCATGGGTTTAGGANCTAGTGCTGGCTGTGTGCTTTTCCTCAGTTCCTCAAACCAAGACTTGATCACTTTGCCCTGCTCACAGTATTTATCCCTATGTATTCAATGAAGGCCAACAACATGCTAGGAGTGGGGGTGTAACAGTAATCAGAGCAGACAGAAATCCCCGAAGCTTATGTTTTTCTGGAATAACCCCCAAGGGGTAGTAATAATGGGTATTTGCTATGTTCTGAAGATTATTCTAAAGGCTCTGTGAATATTCATTCACCTCATCATACTAATGGCTAAATCTTGTGCAGATTCACATTGCTATTTTACCTGTGTGGTGTAGCCCACCCAATTCTCTTCCATATTGGCTAATATCTCATCAACCTGGCAATGGCCAGAGAACTCAGGTCCACAAGCAGCACTGAAGTGAGACTGTTCATGGTAGGAGACTGCTACATGTTATTTCACCGGGAATTTCACCCTTCACATGCTCTGAGAGTTTTGGCCCAGGACCTTCATCTCCATCTCCACATGTGAGATCTATATTTCATAAAATTTTTTATTTTATTTGGAATCTATACTAGTAGAATCTATGAAGGCAAAATATTTGGCATTACTTTGGAATGTTTCCCAGTGACCTGCCTTTCTAGGGCTTGCTCACCTGAACACAGCATGCCGAGGTGAGTGTACTACCCACATGCTGCCCACACTTGCTTCTGCTCATGATAAATGGTGGTTTGCTNTCAGTAGTGCTATGCAGTAATGTCATGCGTTGCAGGTTTGAAAACATGAACCTGACCTAGGAAAGTGGGTCCATTCATTATGGCCTCACTTCTCTCCTTAGGAAGCAGAAACTAGTAAGTTTGAGATATTGAAGGGGTATGACTAGAGTGATGGCTCAGTGGTCAAGAGAACACACTGTACTTGCAGAGGACCCAAGTTTGGCTCCTAGCACCTGTGTTAGACACTTCACAGCCATCTGTAACTCTAGCTCCAGTGGATCCAATGCCTCCCCACCTCTGGGAGTACCTGCATACATGTGCACATGCACACACACACACACACACACACACACACACACACACCACACACACATATATGCACAATTAAAAATAAAAGTGAAATATTTAAGTATTTTTATAAAAGAAGAAATTCAAACTATTGGATGATTATATTAAAACATATTTTCATAAAATACAATATGCATGCTGTTAGTCTCTTTCCCCAAAATGCAAGTAACTAATTGTTCATTGTGGAAGACAGAGAACATTATAAAGCAAAGTTATCCCCTTTCCTCCACATAGGCCTGCTTCCACCTCTTTAATGTTGCCATATATCTGCTGGGGGTGGTAATGCAGGGATGGAAATCCATGGATACCAATACTGAATCTATTTATTAAGGGGTTATACGGGGTATCAACTCACTGATACAGGATATGGCAGTTTCAGTCCCAGAGTCCCAGAAGGCTGAGAACCAGTCCCATACTGTTTCACGCTGCCTGGTCCAGTCTTCACCATCCAAGTGCACAAGAGAGAAGGGCCCGCATGCATGCTTCTCAGATCTTAAGTTAGTCCAGAGGCCATGCCTTGGGGCTGGAACCCCAATGTCATATGTAGAACGTATCCACTACAGGGTGAAACATTGTGGCTGCATTTTGGAGCCATGTAAGATAACTCTCATTCCTTGTTAGAACAGAGACAAAGGAAGGCACATGGTTATCTCTTGATGGTAAAAACAAGGAAGCTCAGACTCCCTGTCAGCTCCAGAACCCTCAGCAATCTATCTGCCTTATTCTCTGTCACAGCCAGGGGATTGACTTCTTGAAAGGCGTCTGGGACCTTGTTGTGTTTCTTAATTGTCTATTGACGTTTGCTTGGTAGTAGAGGTGACAGGAAAGGAGCCCCATTGCCACCCCTTTGCTGTTGTACTTCCCCCAGCTGTCTTCTGGTGTTCAATCTGCTCCCTTTTTGCTTCAGAAAAGTACATTATTTGAGGTTAGAGGCTATGTCTTATCTTTCATTTGGCCCATGGGAAATAGTGAGTGCTCAATAAGGGGACACATTTCCTTCTGGTGAGTTTCTCACACATGTTTGGGTGGCTGAGAAACCTAGGCTTGTGTGGCACAAGCTAGAAGGGGATCAAACCAAATGCTCAGGTTGACTTCTCCCCGCAGGCCAGTGGGCATGGCCCTCCTGCTTTAGTTCAGCTCTTTGATCTGAGCTCATGCCCATGTCTATGTTTATGTATCTAAAATGGAGATGTGCTGTGATTGGCAGGAGTGAGGGAACACATTTTTCTCACAATAGTGGCCATCATTAGTCACCTGTATACTGTTATATACTGCTACTGCTGAGTGCTGTTTACAGAGCAGTGAGTTGGAGTCAAGATTATAGGAAGCCCATCATCCGGTTCATTGAGAAAACTGGATCTGACCACTGGAATATTTGCAAAGTTTGTTTTTTTTTAAAGTAAGTGTGTGTGTGTGTGTGTGTGTGTGTGTGTATGTGTGTACTCATACATGTGTGCAAATACTGCATGTTAAGACTTAATCATAACTCAGTTTCTAAAATCAAATGATGACAGGACCTGAGCTTGCAAAACTTCACTCTTTTCTCATGATTTTGATGAGTAGCTGGATCTAGTAGCTATGGAGTTATAATGTGTAACACCAAGGAAAATCTGTCNGAGGGGAAATTGAAAGCCCAAAACAACAAGAGTGGAAGGCTTTTCCAGCCAGGCTATGTATGATACCTCTGTAAGTGTGTGACTTGGCTGTNTTGACTTCTCTTGGATGGAAGGTACTTCAAGCTTGAGTGATGCTGAGCTTGGAAGGAAGTGATGTGAGTGCACCGTGCCTAATTCTTTTGAAAGGATGCTGTTTCTCTAGAGTAGAATAAGTCATGTTCTGAAAGAATCTAGGATTTCCCAGGAAATGAGCCCTACCCCATGAAGCATGAGGCTCAAGAAGCCTAGAGCATCCAGGATGTTTCTGAGTAGCAGTAAAATTAAGTGGATCAAAAACCTGGGGTCAGAAAGAGATACAGAATGGTCAAGACAAACATAACCTCATCCATGTTGGAATATTCCTGGTCTATTTCTACAATTGTCAAAGACCTCAGGGAGATTCCTAAGACTAGGGTCACCAAGGTCCTGTATGAAACCCAACATCCCACTCTAATGGCTTTTGCTTGTTTAGAGTATCTGAGAAGTTATAGGGGAAGAAAAACCATTTAACTCAAGGGCAGTTATGGGAGAGCCAACTTAAGATGGCTGCAGTCATGTCAAACTGAATCCACCAAGAAGGAAAAAAAAAAGGATTGTGGAGGGCTCTAATGAAGAAAAAACAAATACTGGGAGCCAACTAGGGAAGCTGAATTATAAAAGTAGCCATGCCGGTGCCACATCCATCCACTGCTCTTTAAAGATAAGTGAGAGCATTGATGTAAAAGGTGTTTAAGAATACTTGTGTGTCTTTTTTGTCTGGCCTTTAGTAAGTTCAGCTAGNTCACATGTGATGTCGTTGATTCTTCCAATATCAAATATGTGTGTTTACTGTAAATACCAAATTGTATTTCAAATCAAAATGAGATGGTTTTCAGATTATCCGTACCATTTTTATCATAAATAATGGAAAACTGAATAAAGATAATGATAATAGTGATATTTGTGACAGTTCTTTCCTGGTTCAAAGCATTTCTTATTAAACGGAACAAAAAAAACATATATAAATGTTAGAGACATTTTGTGCATAATATTTTCAGCAAACCTGTATCCGTGGACATAATAATTTGCCTGCCTTAGAATTCATGATGACACTTTCGTCGCATTCAAGATAACAATAGATGCACATTTTCTATCCAGGAAAAGATGAGCATGTTCTGTCCCAGCTAATCAAGGTATTTGTACTCCAGAGATGGGTGGCCTGAGCTAAATTGCCAAGTTAAAGTGGCATTCTTATACCCTGGGTTTATAGATATGTGGAATATCAATAGGAAATCTGTGTGTGAAAGTAAACAGAACACGGCTTTGTGTCATGGAAATTACAAAACCATGGCTCAAATAGGCTTTGAAGACATCTTAAGTCAAGCTGACTTATGAATCCCAGGACGTTATACAGGATCTGCAAGATTGCTTGCTAGACCCTAATATGGGTAATTGTGAGTCCCGGGAAACAGCAGCTTTTCAATAGAAGAGAAATTTTGCAGCAGAATTTCCTGGCCTGGGATTTACTTCTTAGTTAACTCTGCACCCCCCCACCTTTTTCCTCCCTTCCTTTCTTTCTTTCTCTCTCATTTTTTATCTTCAAGTGGTAGTTAAATGATTTCATGAATAGCATTCTCTTCCTTCTGAGGTTGTGAATGCTTTGGTTAGCTTGGAGCTAAATGGGACCCCTCCTCTCAACCCTTGGGAGTTAAAATCTCATTAGATTGAATGTAAAGTTCAGTCGTGGTGTGCATGCTTAGCAGGCACAAGGATTTACCTTAATCCACAGTATCTGAAATAATCTGATGAACACAGGAGAATTCATTGTATTGTTTTCATAAACTGGATAGAACAGGATGTGGTAAATGTTTTATGTTGCTTCTCTGCATGCACTCCCATGCCTTGAGTGCTCAGAGCCTCATTCTTCCTGAGGATCACCCCTTATAGGTCTTGGGTCTCAGGTAGAACCCAATTCTAGCTGTAGACATGGGTCAGTGTCACTCACAGGTGGCCAGTCAGTCTCAGTGTCCCCTGTCCACCTTAGTCGAGATACTTGATTTGAACTTGTGTATCTGATGTCACAGCTTCATAGCCACAGAATTGCCTATCATCCTGTCACCATAGTTACTCACTAAGAGACTGAGATCGTCCAGTCAGAATGAGTGGTGAGACACATCACAGTTGCTAGGCAGATGCCGGCTCTATATTTTTATGGGTCTTGAAGAAGTGTGGTTTGGGTCAAGTTGACTCACTGTCTGAGTAGAAGGCCACCAATTGAAGGCAGAGAAGAGTGATGGAGTCAGAGTTAGAGACAGCCTGTGTTGCCTTCCTTCATCATACACCTGGAAGCAGTGTCACCAGTGTACTTGTTAGTCACATGAGCCTGCGTTTGTTTATGGTTTCTTTTTGGACCAGGCTGACTTACCACGAACTTCCAGTCACTACCAAAACGCAATAGAAACTGCATTTTGTTTGAATATGGGGCAGGGTGAGGCGTTCATCCTGCATCTCTAACCCCACTGCGGTGTTTTAAGGATAGATGATAATCATCTTTCCTGTACTGATTGTGCTGAGTGTATTGTCATGTTCTGGAATCGTGTTTAGGCTCAGTTTCTGGTATCAGATGGGGAGAATATAAGTTTCTTGAATATTCTGAACACTCACAATCTTACCTTGCTTAGTCTGTGGGGAAAGTACACACTCTATTTTCGAGAAGGGCTAGATTGCAGTTGGCAGTTATTGATTTTATGTGGTGTGGAGTGGAGCCATGGTCTTAAATATTGCCAAAGGTTATTTATATTTTACTTTGAAACATAACCCTTGGGGAACAGCTCTGTCTTCTTCATCATGTCCGTCTTCGACCAATGCAATAATATATATATATAGATAGATAGATATAGATATAGATATAGATATAGATATATTCAGAACATTCCAGTTAACATTGCAAGCAAGATCACTGGCTGGCGTCAGAAGCCTTCCTGGGTTTTGATGTTGGCTGTGGATAACTTGTAAGGCAAACAAATGCATGCAGGAGTGGGATGGGGTTGTCACTGAGCAGTGGGGCCCTGAGTTCCATCCCCAGCATCAAAATATATTTTTAAAATTTAAAAATATATGCATGTACCCTAGTAAGAAATACATTACTTATCAGGAGATATGTATAGACACAGTGGTTTGGAAAGGTGTGCCTCTGAAGGTATTGTATCTTGATGTTCTAGAAAAAGGTCACGCCGGGCGGTGGTGGCGCACGCCTTTAATCCTAGCACTCGAGAGGCAGAGGCAGGCGGATCTCTGTGAGTTCGAGGCCAGCCTGGGCTACCGAGTGAGTTCCAGGAAAGGCGCAAAGCTACAC
>LZPO01108513.1:36675-47764 GCA_001675575.1 Neotoma lepida
TTCTCCTGGGGCTTCCGGCTGAGTGCCTGAAGCATGGGCTGTCTCTGTGACTCCCCAGTTTCAACCCCTGTGGTCTTCTAACACTTACTAAATAATGTCTGTCCTCACCAGGGTTGTGTAAGCTAAGGAAACTGGACATCTGTTTTGAATAGTAACTTTAAATCACATTTGTAAAGTGAAGCCACATGAATGCGATTGTATCATTTTATTGCATTGGGAAGCAGCAAAAATCAACAGTGTGCTCCAGGCTTCTGAGAGACCCTAAGGCTGATTTAATTGTTTACACTGTATTAAATGTCTTACTTAAATTTATGATTTTCAGTGTACCGTGGCAGTTTTCAGAGAAATAGCTTTTGTTCTAATCTCCTTATCTTGCATTCTGTCGCCAATTCTATTGTTAACTTAAGAGAAAATAACAGAAATAATTCTGGCTTCATACTGTCATCACAAGCATAGTGGGCTTTAAGTTTTGTTTTGAAAATAAGAGAAGTTTGTGTAATTTGAGAATCTAGTGTTTTGTTTTTGTTTTTCTAGAGTGTTAATTGATAACTGAAGGTGACCCTAATGGCTTTGGGGGCATTTTGCCATTGTTATTTTGTTCCTTTGGACTTTCTCCACAGTGCCTATGGCCACAGGTAGCTGGCTACCTAATTCTGAGAAAAGCTGGGAAATATTGATAGTCTCTGTCTCTCTGTCTCTGTCTCTGTCTCAGTCTCTCCGTCTCTATCTCTGTCTCTGTCTCTGTGTGTGTGTCTCTCTGTCTCTCTCTGTCTCTCTCTGTCTCTCTGTCTCTCTGTCTCTCTCTCTCTGTCTCTCTGTGTGTGTGTGTGTATGTATGTGTGTAGTTAAAACACTTGTCCCAGAACCAAACAGACCAGATTTTTNAAAATTTTAGTTTTCGATATGACCCCAGGCTAGAATTTTTTAATCCTTCTGAATGAAGAGTGATGGTAATTTTCTTCTCAATGGGTTATTGAAGGGACCAGACAAAAGAACGGACATGGAGTGCTCAGTGGAGTGAGCAGCACATGGCCAGAGCTGCCCAACTGTCCCAGTAGATGTTCCCTTGACAACAACATCAAGGAGAAAGGAAATATACAGAGGAGGTCATGATGCCTGCTAGGGTTGGAATAGACAGGGCTGGAAGACAGCTACTTCTCAGCTCAGAATCCAGTCCCCATTCAGTAGCCGCTCACTGGAATAACAGGCCCAATTGCATATAGACCAGGACCTCTATCATTAATGAATGAGAAGTTACTGTTTTCATGTTTGGAACAATTATGTAATATTAATGAAATAAAACACTATATAATTAGAAATGCCTAACTCATAGGAGTCTTTTCTACAAAAGTAAAAAGCCATTGTGTTTCATGGGTGGCTATTAGAGTGTGCTTTGATGATAGCAGGTATTCATTTAAAATGTCCAACTGATAGCCAGATAGTGTGTAATCATAAGGCTGAAGCATGATGCCCCCATTCCTACAGAGTGGGTGTATCTCCAAACTCTGTATCAAAACAGCAACAAAAAAATAATAAGCTGTCCAGCTGGGTCGTTGTGTCTGCATTGGCCAGGAGAGTGGTCCACAGCCTGTTACTGGTGAGTGGACCAGACAAAGCACAGAATTGCTTATTATTCTTTGAAAAAACAAACACAGGAGGACAGCTTTAAGAAAACTTCACATTCATGAATATGGGTTTATATGTGTATAAAAAAGGGGGCTTGCAGGAAATAAACCGTTTGTATTGTCTAAGTTTATAAGTGTTTGAAAATTAGGAAGAAGTGGTTTTTTTTTCTTTGAAATTGATAAATATCATTATTACTACTACTCTTTTTATACCGGTAATATTTTTGCTATTTTGAAAAGGTAGGGAAAATCTTAAAACACAGGGAAAGAAAGAAAAGCAGAACCTATATGTAAACAGAAAACTCTTTTCAAGNCTGCCCCCCCACCCCAGCTGCCTAGTACTTCACTGTCCTGGGAACTATGAATGGAACTTTCCCAGCCTTCCCACAGCTTTGTATGTGGGTCCATTTGTTACCATTTGAAGTGAAAGGGGTCAAACTGGAAAATATAAAGTAGCTAAACTTGAATCTAGCTAAAGATAAAAGTAAAATAAGCTAAAGATGGAGAGGATGGGGCTTCATGAATAGTGAGATTTAAAATCTCTGATTTCATTAGAAATGGAAGATGTTTTTCAGAGTTCTAAAAAAAACCAACAGTGTAGTGGCCTCGATAAAAGTAACACTGTTTCCAACCATACTGGGAGATACAGAGATGCATCTGTGAGTCTGTCTCAGGCTTAAACGTGGACCTCTGAATGGGCCATTGAGTCGTTAGTTCCTGTAGGTAGGAACATGAGAACCAGAAAGCTGAACGCTTCACTCCAAATTTTTCCCCATCCATGTATAAAATATTACACATGTCACGGTGTATCCAAGTGGCTATCATGTGGGTAGTCTTGGTGACATGACATGCATTATTCTTGTACCTCACAAAAACAGAAAGAACAGAAACTACACCACTAAAGCCCCAGCTTCACCGTCTCATCTATTTATGTCAAGTTGTAAAACCTGTTCTCTCTCCCATCTCCTTTTCTCCATTTCCTGTGCTGTTGCCCTGTTTATGTGGTGTATATATAGCAAATTTGTTTGTCTATATAATTTATGTATTGATATGAACTCATTATTGGGTGATTTAAAAAGTTTATATCAAATTAGATTTCCAAATATATCTTGTGACTTGCATGCCCAGTTCATACCCTAGGAAGAACAACATTAGTTTTTTTTCCTGTGTCTTCACTGATGGAATGGATCCACAATTCAGCTGATAGTGGTAGCTTTTTCAAAGAACTTCATTAACATTTAAAATTGAATTATCAGAGTGTTCCAAATGTTCATGATTAGCGATTGTAGTTGTAGGAAGGTCATATTTTAATCACCCTGCTCTTCCTCATCTTGGTGTCTTCCGACTCCTGGGAGTGAGTCACTGGTCAGTCCGTGTCTTACAGGTGGTACTGGGTGGGTGGTGCCATTTCATGTGTCCACCCACGTGCAACATCAACCTCCGCTCCCCAAATGGAGTCAGAGGCTGCTTATCAAATGGTGTTCTCAGGGCAAGATTCAGAAAATCACCAGTGTTTTACATGCTGTGGACTAAATGAGGGCAGGGGACAGACTGATCTCAACACTATATTTACCTCTTTACCATTTGAAAGTTCTTAATAATTAGTTTTGTGAATAAAATTAACAGCTTTCACCGTCACCACTGCTTATTATGGAATTTTACTCTTGTGATAAAACACACGCATTTAAAATTCAACAGACTCGGTAACACTTCAATGTTTAAATCACAGCAGGAGACTTTTTCATAAGTTACATCTAGAATGATTATTTAAATTTAAAACTAATGTTTAAATATTGAAGTTACAGCTAAATATAGTATGCCTAGTTTGTATTACCAACCTTGCTAGGCTGAATGAAGCTGGATTATAGGAACCTATATCATTACATTGACACCGTAAGTTCATGGGCGAGAAATGACCTCAAAGTAGGTGTTCAGTAGTCCCATCTGTTACTGCATTGCTAGGGTCAGATCCTGGGCCTGGCAGCCTTAAAGTGCTAGGCTTGGCCACCTGTCCTCCATAGGCTAATTAAAGAAACAACTGATAGTGAAAAGCAGAAAAAGGAGGATTTATTCAATGTGGCTTCATTAAGAAGATGAACAAATAAAGAGACCCCTCCCCTCAAACCATCTTTGAGGTGAGGTTTAGGTTTATTTTTTGTATTTTAAGGAATATTTATTTATATTTTATGTGCACGCTTGTGTCTTTGTGTATTAATGCACACAAGGGTGTGGGTACCCGGGAAGGCCAAGGAGCATCCGATTCCCTGCAGCTGGAGTTACAGGTGGTTTCGAGCTGCCTGACTTCTGTGCTGGTCCTCTGGAAAAGTCATGATACTTTTAACCACTGGACCATCTCTACAGCCCTAACGTTTAGGTTTAAATAGAGAGGACAGAGTCTAATTTGGTCTAATTAAGAAGTCCTGGTCTAGGTGAAAGACGTCATCCCACATCATCACTGACTGCATCTTGGCTCCCATCTTTCCTAAAGTGGTCTGGTAAATTGTNAGAACTGTCTGGAACCTCTTCCCAGAAACAAATTCCTTCTCTGGGTGGCACCAGGCTTTAGCCTCTTTCTTCTCCTAGCATGAAACTCCAGAGGATATTCTGATTTCTTGGGGAATCAATGTTTCAGGAAATTTATAGCCAAAAGGAATAATAGTGCACACGTGTTTCTCTTTAGGACAGTAATTCTCAACTTTCCTAATGCTGTGACCCTTTAATTACAGTTCCTCATATTGTGGTGACCCCCAACAATAAAACTATTTTCCTTGCTACTTCATATCTGTAATTTTGCTATGGTTATAAATCATAATGTAAATATCTCGTATGTAGGATATCTGCTTTGTGACCCCTGTGAAAGGGTTGTTCAATCCGCAAAGGGGTTGTGACCCACAGGTTGAGAACCATGGCTTTAGGGTGACCTTGCTTTTGCTAGGATGTGTTCTCATCTTCCCAGACCAAGTTCCAACACATTTAGATTTTAAAACAAACCCACAAAAACAGGACCAAGGCCAAATTGTACATCTCTACTTTGTACTACATCATGCAGTGAGTATTTAAATCAAACTACAGAGATTGCTGAGGGACAGGAATGCTTCCTCACTGTATCTCTCCTGGCACAGTAATGAATACTTGGCTTGCCTTAGCCATTTCTGATTTTACAAACTCAAGTTGGGAAGGACTTTCCCACAGTCACAAGACTACTAAGTATTGTCTACTCAAAAAGGGCAGAGGACTTGACTGTCATGGTGTCTACTGTTGGAATGTGGAAAGCAATCATTTTCATTTCCCCAACCTCTGTAGGAGCCTGGCCAGCAATTCACAAACACCTGGCATTGAAATCTTCACATTTTAAAAAACGTATCCATGTTAAAATTATACTAAGCATTTGCTATAATGTGAGTATTTTGGTATAATGGTAAAGAGAAATATTGTCCCAGGTTTCTTAGCTATAATTGTATTTCTGTTAATGCCAATTGCTTCTGATATAATTTACTAGTTTTTATTACTATCTTGATTCTGTCTCTTAATTAATCTCAAAGATTCCTTAAATTCTAGAATNTTTTGATAACATATATTAAATGTTGTGTCACTAGTTTTTGCATGAAACTGGTTTAATTTCATCTAGTAATATAAAGTGATTTTTATTTTATTTATTTNTTTTTCTGTTTTTGACTGGACTAGGGAGAATAAAAGTTAATCAAAGTCTCTTCCAGCTTAAGCTGGCCTTGAACTCACAATGTAGTAGAGGATGGTCTTGAACTCATGATGTAGTGGAGGATAACCTTGAATTCACTATGTAGTAGAGGATGGTCTTGAACTCACAGTGTAGTAGAGGATGGCCTTGGACTCACTGTGTTGTAGAGGATGGCCTTGAACTCATGATGTAGAGGAGGGTGGCCTTGAACTCCAGCTCTTCCTGCTTCCACTACTTGAGTGCTAGTATCATAGGCACTTACCACCACACCCAGCTCACACTGTTAAGTTTTGATAGTCTTCTTTCTGTCCTTTGATCAAGCTTTCAAATCCCTGGCTTTGTCCTGAACCAGGTTAATGAAATGTCCCTTGTGTTCCTCTTTGGGGACATAGGAGCTTCACACTGGGATGTGGCTAGAATCTTTGGCCTTCTTAGGAGAACTACTTGGGGTGCTCCTTTTAAGTACCACTGGCAGGTGTTTGTTAAGCTAGAAATGTCAAAGATAATACATTTGTTAGGTCTGCATTGTATATAAAAAGCCTATTGTGTGGTTATTTGTTAAGGCAAGTCATGTTTTAGCTGGTAGATGGTCATCAGAACTACACACGGCAAAAAGGGGAGAAGGAGAGAGAGGTAGTTTCTGAATCAACATTGATTTAGGGGAAATGAGTGGAAGCTTATATTGTGATGGTTTGTGTCATTCTGAGAGTTAGAACAAAAAGGATCTCATTTCTAAAGGTGTCAATCAATAGAATGCTTGACGTATGGGAAATGAAGCAGTCTCTTACAGACGTTCTAAATAGCCTGCCTGTCAGCCCTCGATTGTTGTACTTGAGGCTCCTTCCTGAGATACAGTCATTAGCTTCCTTAGCTAGTTTAAAGGTTTTGTTTGTTTTACTTGGGGTTTGTTTCCACACTTAGAAATTACAAAGCACACACTAGTATTTTTCTGGCTAAGTCACTGAAGCAGTTTGTCTAAATGACACAATAAAATCCAATCGAGTTCTCATTAAAGCCCCACTTCTCACACAAGAGACGACCCCTTTGCTTGTCTAGGTGAGATTTTCAGGGCTTCTTCCCTTCCTGCTGGCCCTTTATATGCTGCTCCATCTCTTACGGTAACTGTCTCTCAGATTCCTTTTAAAGAGTTGCCGACAGCCCTCAGGATATGATGTGTCTGCAGCAATTTCCTCTCCCATCTATGTAAATATGGACAAAGTAGGAGGATCTTTTTACTACCCCTGTGGTTCTGTAGATGCTTTGTGTGGTGAATATGGAACATTGAAAGCATGGTTTTCAGCTGAGGTCTCGGGTTCTTGGTGGACAGACAGGTTCGGTTTACTGCTTTTATTTCTCAAAAGGCCTAACACACTTTAGGTACTCAGGAGAACCCTGCTGTGGCTGAAGGAAGCTGGTGACGCTCAAAGGATTGTGCTCAGCTCAGGATTTTTATGAATCATAACAAAAATAGCTATCCAGCTGTCCTGTGAATCATTGAATTGAAAATTAAATATCTTGTTGGGTGGTGGCAGTGGTGGTGCACACCTTTAATCCCAGCACTCAGGAGGCAGAGGCAGGAAAATCTCTGTAAGTTTAAGATCAGCCTGGTCTACAGAGTGAGTTCCAGCATAGCCAGGGCTACACACGCAGAGAAACCCTGTCTAGAAAATACTATTTTTAAAGAAAATTAAATATCTTTGAAGTGTTCAATACAATTGTTTTACAGCAAATGTCTTCACCACTGAGGTGCTTGTTACTGTGATGTTCTGTGTCAGTCAGCTTTCTGACACTGTAGCAAAGCCCCTTCAATCGTCACCTTATAATGAGAACAGGTTTACTTTGCTTCATGGTTTTGGAGATTTCGGTCTGTAATGAGTTGGCCGCATCCCTCCGAGCAAGGAATGACATTGTGCAGTGAACATGTGGCTGAACAAAAATGCTTTCCTTATGCCAGGAAGGGTGAAAAGAGGGGAAGTGACCNGGGCCTCCCAGTTGCCTTCAAGGACATGCCTCCAGTGACCTTAGGCTGCCTCTCCGGCTGACAGTGCCATCCTGGAGACCAAGACCTCAACACATGAACCTATGGAGAACTTTCCGGGAGCAACTGTAGCTAGTACCTAGATAGATGAGGAATTCCCTCAAAAATAACAGAATGCCCAGTGCCATATAGTCACTGTTATGACTCTGAAGAGTGGCCGTCTCGGGATAAGCCTGCCAGCTTCAGTCCCAGGGATGGTACACACCAGAGCAGGATGCATTGCCGCTCATTACTCAACATCCATGTTTCTCTCACTGTAATTTCAGAGTAGTGCAGNTGTAGCACACACATGCAATTAACCAGTGGTTTGGGTCAGTAACTGTTAAGAACATACTAGGAATGCCAAAAGAAAGAGTACATAAAAGAATTTTGTGTTGTTTGGCTGAATGGAGAAATTTTATATTCATGTTTTGTTTGTTTCCTGGTGGCTGCAAAAAGAAATATTTCATGTTGGCAGGAGGGTGAGTATTTGCAAAGGGTGTAGAGGAGGCAGCAGTTTAACCAGGGCATGTGGTGTGCAGTGTGCCAAACGTGAAGTAGGCTGCAAAGATACTGTTTTCCACAGCTGCCAGGGTGCTCGGGAGTGCCTTGGAAGTGCTGCTGGCCACTCACCTGGAGACTCTGCCCCTTGAGACCTTGGCTACCTCAGCTCACTAGGTTTTTGTTGTTGTTGTTGTTGTTGTTTTCGTTTTTGGTTTTTTTTCTCCAAGAAGCTTTTCGCCTTCACAATTTGCAGGGTCTCTCCTCAGAGGAGACACACATGGCAGTCTTGGCAGTACTGGCTGAGGGGGTGTTTTGACACTTCAGAGAGGAGGCAAAACTCTAAAGGACAGCTTGGAAAGGTTGCATCCTTAATGTCTTTGGTACTGGCCAACCAGGAGGAGTTGCAGTCTGGTCTTTAACCATTCAGTCACTGTGAATCAATTAGCCAGTATAAGTTTAGTTAGATGGCACATTGAAAGCCAGTTGAATAGCGAGTGCAAGTGTAAGTGACAAATATTTCCATGAAAGTTGTATGTCTGTATGTACACATGTATACATGTGCACACAGCATCCCACAGGGATGTTGGATTGCAATGTTTAGTATGTTTTGTACTGGGAATTATAGTCAAAATATTTGAAGACTATTACACCTGTAGAATCGCCTCTGGAGGATGAAGCCAAGAACATTGAACTCCCCAGCCTCCAACAGCCACCCCTAGGCCCCTGTGCTGTGTGCACTTAGCTGTTGCCTTGGCTCTTTACTGTGAGATTTAACTCTGTTCAGCATTAGACTCAGGCATACAGGTGTAATTTCCCTCCCTGCCTTCTCCTCCTCTGAATATTTGCTCATAATCACGGCCATCTTATGTGCTGGGCTCTGCTGCGTGAATGTTTTCTTATGGCCTTGAAGCCAGTTCTTTTGTGTATTGAGGGTCTCCAGAGGCCTTCTCAGCCACAGTGTTGACCTCTGTCTTTCCTGTGTCCTCTTGCCTTCCAGTGTTTCTCAGCAGCTTTTGGGTTGGAGACCATCAGCTTTCTAAAACTGTTCTCTTTGACTGAACACAAGCCAAAGAAATTTANCACATTCCCAGTTTTTTTAACCATATACTATGGAACAAAAATGTATAGTCAGCCCTCTGTAGACCATTCTACTTCCACAGAGGCAAAGTATTTGAGAATAACTGTCAAGAATTTATACTTAAACTGAATGTATAGACTTTTTTCNTGTCATTATTCCCAAAAGTGCAGCAGCTAACAATTACGTTATAGTTGGTGTTGCAAAGTCATCTGGAGCTGATGTAAAGTACATACAGGGTTTGCATAGGCTCTGTGAAAATAATCTGTCCTTTGTCTAAGGGGCTGGAGCACCCAGGGATCTCAGGATATGCTGGAGGGACTACGGAGGCAGTACCTGGGGGCTCAATATGACTTTGCTGTTTTATTGTAACGTTTCACCCATCCTTCCAAGGGGGCTGTGGGCTGCGTGGCTCACCCATCCTTCCAAGGGGGCTGTGGGCTGCATGGCTCAGAGCTGGCCTCCAACTCCTTAGACCCTGATCTGCTGCAGCCAGCACAGAAATTGATGGTACGTTTTGAGAAAATGTTCATAGGATCAGAGAGAGGAATTTTGTGTTCCTTTCATTGAATAAAAATGAACCCACTATTTATATTTTGTGTGTCTTCATTCCAAATTCTAGCAACTTAGTGTATGGCATTTTGCATAAATTTGGCTGAGATGTACTGAAATTTTTGCTTTTTTAAGGGAACTGCTCTNTTGTACTGCGGTGAACCCAGTTGTTATTGCTGGTTGTCTGTTCGGCCCAGATGGCTCCAGCGCTAGAGTCAGGGTACATGACAAGAACAGAACTTTAAACATGTTCTGGAGGGTATTGTTATTATTATTATTATTATTAATTATTATACATTCACAAAATTGAAGGCAAGCTTGTAGAGGGGAAAAGGAAGGCACAATGGCTGATGGGGAGGGATGACCGAGATCTGTGGCTTTTGCTGAAATAGCGCTTTAGAGGTGGGCTTCATAATGGCTGCCTCTTTGTCAGCCTACACACTGTAGCAGGGGATGAGCAGCAGAGAACGGCCCCTCTTTTGTAGCTTGAATGGTTTCTCTGCTGGCAGATGAGAATTTTCAGTTTGCCCAGCTTTGTTTTCTATCTAGTTTCCCCCACACTACTGCAAATTTTAATGATGGGGTAGAGAGGGACAACTAAATCCTGTGCCATTATTACTGCTGTCACAAACAATGACGGAAGACGGTCTAATCAGGACCGTTTGCCAATGGATATGATTAAGCTAAATTTAATTCACCCAAAGCTTCAAGAATGGGAACATTTCATGCTCACAGAAGAGAGTTTTCATTCCTNCAAACCTTCCATGCCTGCATCTANAGACGGCTCCAGTTTTGAAATTGACTCCCTTGAGTGTCCTTAATTTGTCTGCAGTGTAACATCTCTTGTTTATATCCCCATGACTTAAGGGTGTTTTGTTATCTGAACACAAACAGAATTTCCATGGTAATATGAATTATGATTGCCTTTATTTATGATTTGCCCCATTGGAAAGTGCCTTTTGTGGGGAAAGGGAAGTTGAACTACAGAGGGAGCCCCAATTACCCTTTGAAAACACATCTCCTGTCAGTTAAAACATTAAAGTGGAAGTAGAAATTAAACATTCAAGATATAGGGTTATTTAAAAAAAAACAGATATAATAGTCCAGAATTGAATGCTTTAGTTCTTTAAAGGTTGGTTGGTGAGTTGACTTTGCTTTGATAGCAGATAGGTGATACATTCAAACAATTAAAAAGCATCTCTTCCTCCCTCCTGGGGTTCCTGTATACACACAGCCATGACTTTCCCTCAGGCTTTGGGCTGCTAGACTTTGCTGCACACAAATGCTCCCCCTGGTTTCTGTAAACTCACTGGCTGTCTGGGATGCATTGCTGTCAGGAAACACATAGGCAGATGGGAAGGTCACCTTTCATACTTGGAAGTTCAGTGAAGTCCTGATGGCTGCACTCTGAAAATGAAGACGCCCATCCCCCAGAACATAAGGGTAAAACCAACTGAATTGTAAGATCTCAGCATCAGTATTTCTCTAGCAACTAGAGAAGATTTACAAGTTACCATTTAGATGAGTTGGGATAAGACTTGGAGGAGGAAAAGCAGACAAAAATGGATGGCAGAGAACGGCAGATACTCTGTGGAACTATGCATAAGAGGGTAGGAGAA
>LZPO01108514.1:0-18060 GCA_001675575.1 Neotoma lepida
AGATCCCTCTCTCATCCCTCCTCCTGCTCCCCCCAGCCTCCTCCCATTGACTCATCTCCCATACCCACCTCCAAAATGGTAAGGCTTCCCATGGGGAGTCAGCAAATCTTGGTACACTGAGTTGAGGCAGGACCAAGCCCTTCCCCCCTGCATCAAGGGTGAGCAAAGCCTCCAACCATAGGTAATGGGCTCCAGAAAGCCAGCTCATTCACCAGGGGATCATCCTGATCCCACTGACATGGTCCCCTCAAACAGACCAAGCTACACGACTGTCTCCCACATGCAGGGGCCTAGTCCAGTCCCATGTAGGTTCCACAGCTATTGGTCTAAAGTTCGTGAGTTTCTATGAGCTTGGTTCAGTTGTCTCTGTAGATTTCCCCATCATGATTTTGACTCCCCTTGCTTATATAATCCCTCTTCCTTCTCTTTGACTGGACTCCCAGAGCTAGGCCTGGTGCTTGGCTGTGGATTTCTGCATCTGCTTCCATCAGTTACTGGATGAAGGTTCTATGATGGCAGGGAATTCACCAATCTGATTACCAGGGTAGGCCAGTTCAGGAACCCTCTCCACTATTGCTAGTAGTTTAATCTGGGGTCATCTTTTTGGATTCCTGGGAATTTCCCTAGCACCAGGTTTCTCCCTTACCCCATAATGTCTCCCTCTATCAAGATATCTCTTTCATTGCTCTCCCACTCCATCCCTCCCCCAGCTCAACCATCTCGTTCCCTCATGTTCTTATCCCCTATCCCATCCCCTCTTTTGTCCCCCCTCAACCAGTTTACCCATGGAGACCTCCTCTGTTTCCCCTTCCCAAGACAATCCATGCATCCCTCTTAGGGTCCTCCTTGTTTCCTAGCTTTTCTGGAGCTATGGATTGTAGTCTGATTATCCTTTGCTTTACATCTAGTATCCACATATGAGTGAGCACATACCATGTTTGTCTTTCTGAATCTGGGTTATATCACTCAGGATGATATTTTCTAGTTCCATCCATTTGCCTACAAATTTTATTATGTCATTGTTTTTAACAGCTGAGTATATGTACCACATTTTCTTTATCCATTCTTCAGTTGAGGGGCATCTAGATTGTTTCCAGGTTCTGGCTATTACAAATAATGCTGCTACGAATATAGTTGAGCAAGTGTTCTTGTGGTATGATTGAGCATCTCTTGGGTATATGCCCAAGAGTGGTATCATTGGGTCTTGAGGTAGATTGATTCCCAATTTTCTGAGAAGTTGTCATGTCTTCTGATATTTTCATTGCATGTTATAATTCATGTGAATTCTTGTCATCCCATTTTCTCTTTGCATTTCATCTTGGGATATTTTCATGATATATCTTCAAAACCAGTAATTTTTACAGCCAATCAACTGATGAAGCTATTAAGGGCATTTTTTTATTTCTGTTACATGGGTTTTTAGTATTTCCTTTGGATTTCTTTTTATAGCTCTCACCTTTCTGTTGACACTACTTTACTTTGCATTACTTCCATTAATGCCCTCAGTATAATAACTGCAGTTTTCAATAATAATTCCAACATGCTCCCTAAGTATGATGCTATTGCTCATTTCATCTCTTTAGACATTGGTCTCCCAGCCTGCCTTATTGCTTTTTGTTGAAAACAGATGTGGTATACTGGGTTATGGGAACTGAGAGAAATAGATCTATAGTGCAAAGTTTTAGTGTGGCTTACCATTCAGTTTCATGTTTATAAGCTAAGATTTGTGTTGACTCCATTCTTGGCTCTAGTTGTAAATGTTAGAAACTTCAGCTTCCTCTGCTGTTAATTTTTAACAACTGTTTTCACTTTTTGAAATTATAATTACATTATCTATTTCCTCCATCTTAATTTATTTAGGAGATTAAGTATTAGAGTCTATAAATTAATAGACAGGAAAAGAAATAATCTATAGAAAAATCCCTTTGTACTTTCCTCTAGCTACAAAACTACCACCTTTTTACACTTACAGTATAGCTATGCAGAAGTCAGAGTTTGAAGCTGGCCTCCACTCTATCTACACTTAATGAATAATTCGGCCAGACCAAGAACAAGTTGAGGGGTCTCACATCAAAAGGACTTATTAATTTATCTCATACATAAATTTACATATATTATAACCTTTGTCTCATGGTTCTTTGTAAGTTGTAAAGTAATCACAAGCATGGAGGAGAGACATCTTGCAGCCCCCTCATATACCCCTGTTTAGCTGAATTGCAAATAAATCCATTTTTCTTTCAACAATTTCTACTTCCTAATTTCATTAACATACATGGAACCTAAGGTGACAAGTAACAATATCTCAGGGCTTTCTGTCTCCAGTCATTTTCTTCAACAGCAATTCCCTGTACTCCCTCCTTCCCAGACCATTTCTATTGGAAGACACATAATTAAATGCTCTTTTCTGAAACTTTATCACATAAATATATAGAGTTATATAAGTACCAGCAGAAATAGAGCTGTGCTTAAATATGTTAAATGTAAATGAAGGAGAAGCAATGAAAGGAGATGACACATAATTATATCCTTCAGGAGTGAGGCTTGGTTAAAGAGAAGCAGAGACCATGATCTTCCTAGAGAGAGATAAGCATTACAAAGGAACAGTGCACTACATCAGAAAGAGCATACCATGGTCTTAAAGGGAAGAGACTGGCTTCCTTTTAAAACCTGGATAGAAACTTCATTTAAAGGGATGGCTTAAAGGAAGAATAAGAGAAAGAAAGCCACCAGGACAGGATGTCAGAAGAGGTCCAGAGAAAGGAGCCTTCAGAGAAATCCCCCAAGTAAAAGAGATATCTGGCTTTCATGTGTTTTAAGGGGCAGTAGCAAGTTCCACACCAACTGATTTAGTTCAATATAGTGTAAGTAACAATGAGCATGAAAGAGTCACATATCATTAATTTGGTACTGTTAACATGCATAGAACACCTTCCTAACTCTTTCTTAGGATGAGAACTGGGTTAAGGGAAGCCTGATTTCTTCAGGCTATGATACCTGGTCTCTTAAGAGTGACAGTGTCCTAAAGGGACAGGCCTATAATCTAGCAATATATATCTACAATATAACTGGTAATTGTTACATGTAGGAGGAGGAACACAAGCATTGAAGAACAGAAGGCTTCTTTTTCTTTTTAAGCAAAGAACTCAAATACTTTCTATACAGAAACAATTTGTCTCTACTTGGCTACATCTTCTCTCAGGATTCAGATGGTCTCAGGACCATTACCAGCCATTATTACAGATCATTATGTACTGACAGTTGAACAAAATTCTAAATCATGCTCTTTATTCATGACCTAATGCACATTACTTGACTGTGATCATCAGGAAGCTGTTCCTGTCAATCTCCTCAGAGCCCCATTTTCAGCTGAACAAGGAGCTTCCTCTAGTATTATAGCCATTATATCACAATGTTTACTACATTGGCTTGGTTTACACAGCTTTCTCTGATAGCTTATTTTCACTAAATTGTTTTAACTGTTTTGATTTTAGTATTCATATGTTTTTAGAATTCCCTGTTAAGGGGAAAACACTTTTTAAATGGAAACTCTTAATCATAAGCCGAACATTGTTTCCTACAACAATATAGAAAAAGTAGACATCATGCTCCACGGTAAAAACCTAAATTCTTTTACTCTAAAGTCATAACACATGGTAAGAACAGTCATTATTTTCACTTCTATTCACCATTATACTGGAAATATCAATACAAAGGAGAAATAGACATGATTTTTCAAGAATAATCATTCTGTCTTTTTTGCAATGACATGATTGTACATATAGAAACATAAAAAATAAGAGTCTGTTTATTTTGTATGTTTTAGTAAATTCTAGAATAAATAAGTGAAATTAGCAAAATCTATGCACTTGAGTCAATATATAAAGAGCAACTGTATTTCTACATGTTAGTGATAAATTTTTGGAATTTAAATTTTAAAAATTTTAAATAGAATAAAAGTTACCAATGCCTTAAAAAAAGAGCATGATTCCATCTCAAAACAAGAAAAGAATGCCTTTTCTCATGACATCTGTTGAATATTTTATCATAGGACATAGTACTTTGACGTCAAGCCTCTTTTCCAAGTCTAATAAAATTATTGTCACTTGATCTTCAAATAAGTCCACATAAAGATGTTCAGAATAATTGAAAAAAAGTAGTCATTTCAATAAATGTTAAAACAACTTAATGTCTTTGAAAAATGTACCTATCTCATTCTATATGCAATAACTCATACAGCTATCTCATTCTATACACAATAATTGATTTGAAAGTGATCAAAGATATGATTATAAGGGAATAACCATAATCCTTTCAAGTGAAAACATGAAAATATCTTTGAGACTTGATAGTAGGAAAAATTAGACATAGCAAAGCACTCATAGTAAAAAGAAAAATTTATACATTGACTATTAAGACTATGTCACCAAAAAACATAAAATAATCGTGTAAATGGGCAAACCACAGACTTAAATAACTGCATTATGTATTTCTGAAAAAAGACATATCCAAATTTCTTTTTGAAACTTAAACCAATTTTCTTAAGGCTAACAATGGGCTGGTGAAAATTCAGTTAACAAAGTGTTGGCCATGAAAACATGAGAATCTGAGCCCAATGCCCAGAACCCATGTATAGAAGCCAGACATGATGGCTCATGTTTGCAATCCCAATTGTAGAGATGCAGAGACAGGCAGCTTCTGGGGCTTCATGGCCAGGTAGCCTAACAAATCAGTGAACTCCAAGCCAACTAAGAGACCCCATGTCAACAAATAAGAGGAACAGCACCTGAATAATGACACCTGATGCTGACCTCTGGACTCCACATGTATGTGCCCCCATACACATGAACCTGCACACATGAGCAGGCCGACACACGGTCAGAGACTAACACTTGTTTATAGCAAAAAGCAGAGTAGACACTTCACAGAGGACAATATCCAAATAGCTGGTAAACATATAAGAGATCTCCAACATCACTGTTTCTCCAGGAAACTTCATAAAAATGAGTACAGTACTATTGCACTGCCCAGCCAGCAGAGTGCTGAAGTGAGAAATACTGAAAATAGCAAAAGTTCATATAGAAAAGAAAGATCCTTACCTAACAGTTGTTGGTGAAAGCAAAAATAGTTTAAATACTTTGTATGATAACTTGATGATAGAAATCCTGTGAGTCAGGAAACTCCTATATGTACATTCCCAAGAGAAAGAGGAGTACACTCTAGACAAAATACTTTCTTGACAATTTTCATGAAAACTTTATTAATAGTATGTAGATTCTATAAACAAATATCCACTAGGATGATAAGTAAATAGATTGTGTATTTGGACAACAGGGTACCTACTAAAGAACAATACCTAAGAAAAATATTGAGATGGCATTCACAATGGAAGTAACCAGCACTCAACAGATGTGGTAAGCTATAGATGCTGCTCAATGCACATGCTTAACGTGTGCATGACCCTGGATTCCAGCACTGTAAAAATAAAAAGAAATGACAAGTAAATATGCTGTTTAACACTTACTATGAAGCTGAAGGCTAAGCAAAATGAATCTGCCAGAGTAAGAGTGAAAAGGGCAGGTATTTCCAGGAAGAGAAAGAGTTTACTGGGAATTTTACCAGAAAAGAACAGCCCAGAACATTCTGAAATGATGGAAATTGCCTACTCTAGGTCTAAATGGTGCTATGTAATGTTACATACTGAGGGGGAAATCCACTAAACACAACATTCATATGCTTTTTTGTATAAGGTTGCACTTCAATTTTAAAGGGAATGGACGCCAGTTGGGAGATCATTAAAAGAAAAAAATGCCAGCAAAGATTTGAGGGAAAGGAACCTTTAAATACTTCTTAAGTGAGAAGGCAAATTAGTCTAGCTACTATGGAAACAATACAGAAGTTCCTTGAAAATTTAAATTAGAGTTACTGTATGATCCAGCTATGCCACTTCAGGGTGTAAACCTAAAGGAATTAAAGTCTGAACACAATAGAGATACCTACACATGCATGTCTCTTACAATTCACAACAGCCCAAGTTATAGAATCAGCTTTGACACCTATCAATGGATGGATGAGGAAATTTGGTATACATACACAGTGGAGTTTCATTCAGCTACAAAGAAGAATATTATGCCATTCTAGGAACCATAATTCTAGATACCACCATAATAAGTGGAAAAAATCAGGCTCATAAAAGTGAATGTCATATTTTCTCTTGTATGCAGAATGTAGATTTTAAACAAAGATAGTTTCCACTCTCAAAGGGAGATTACTTGTGAGGGGAGGGCACCTACCAGGAGAAAGGATGAAAGCAGAGAGTGTGAGGTGGAGTGTGATAGAAATAACTCTTTGTATGTTTGAAAAGTCTAAAGGAAACCTTTTGTTTTGTACAAATAGTTTATGATAGCATTTTTAAATAAAAAAGTTAAAAGGTTGGGCACTTTTTCATTTACCTAAATCATACTAATTTGCCACCACTCCTATCCCTAATCCATACGTGCCCTGAGTTCAGTCTTCCACTCAACCTCATTATTGGAAATATAGTTCCCACTGGGCTTCACCTTCTATGACAACCTGTACATTATTGAATACAATCATTGGGAAGGCAAAAAGTAAACAGCTTTCTACACCCCTTTTTCTAATAAGGAGAACTTGCCTAAGAAAAAATTCATAATCCAAAGTATCTTTCAAAGAGTTCACAAAAAATTATTACTATCAATGATGTATGCAGATTTTTAAAAAGATTATCCTTCTAAATGTCTCTATGAAATTCTATCTCCTTTTACCCAACACAGTGAACATTCATCCAAACCTGTCTGTTACTAAGTTTTCCATACCTTTGAAGTTCCAAATTCTGTCTCTATTTATGGGAAAATAATGAATGAATGAAGCGCCTATGTAGCATCTTACAGTCATTAAGAGATTTGAGTAGCCTAGGTCTGCAAGGCTCTATACACCACTTGAGGGAACACAGGTGCCCAGTTCTAGGTTCCATTGTTCCCATTCATTCTCATACTTCAAGTATCTTAAAAACATTTCTCTCTCAACCTAATTTTTTACCTCCAATATACTTGCAAAAATAATATTCAAAAAACTGATCTAGGCAAAGTTGAATGGCATCACTGAAAATGCAATCTGATTTGTTTAAATGCAAACATCAGTGGCAAGCTTAAAGAGATGAAACCGGCCATGGAAAAGGTGGAACAAGAAAATGGGGCTAAAAGGAAACAAAATAAATGTTATTGGAATTCAAAGGCCTGTATTTCAGTCAAGTCTCAGGAACATATGCATCTTCAGGTACCCTGTAAAACCTTTGGAAATCTCCAGTGTGCAGCACATTATATAATAGGTTAGATTGGGTTATTTCTTATGTATATTCTATCATTATAAAAACAATTTCTGCAAAATAAAGAATGATTGAGGCAACTGGATAGGCAAATTTAAATATTCTTAAGAATGAGATTTTTAAGTTCTCCTGTTGTTATAATGTAGGAAGCACTAACTTTCATTACTGAATAATAATAACTTTTTAAAAACTCCTAATAAAGCTTTGGGTGTAATTTCCAAAGCACTTTCATGAGAAGATTTTTCTGCTCAAGGTCTTTTTCAGAGCAATCTTGACATCCTTATTCCTCAAGCTATAGATCAATGGGTTGAACATGGGCACTACGGCAGTATAAAAAACAGAGGACACTTTTCCCTGAGCCAGGGGCAAACTAGAAGGTGGCTTGAGGTACATAAAAGCTCCTGACCCAAAAAAGAGAGACACTACAATAATATGGGAAGTACAGGTACTAAAGGCTTTGGACCTGCCTTCTTTGGAGCTAATGTGGAGAATGCTAGAGAGGATGAAACCATAAGATATAAAAATGGTAACAATGGGCACTCCGATGCCAATGGTCACAACAACAAAAACCACCAACAAATTGATGAAAGAGCTGTTGCAGGACAGCTCGAGGAGGGGAATGATGTCACACATATAGTGGTTAATGATGTTGTCAGCACAGAAGGTTATAAACTGTAGGTTTCCCATATGAGCCACAGCCCCAAAAACTCCCATCCCATAGACACCTGACAAAAGATACGAACATACTTGAGGAGACATGGTGACCCTGTACAGTAATGGTTTGCAGATGGCAACATAGCGGTCATATGCCATTGCTGACAAGATGTAGGACTCAGAAAAGACAAAGAAGCAGAAGAAGAAAAATTGAGTCATACACCCTTCATAGGAAATCATATTCTTCCTCCAAACAAACCCCACCAGCATTTTCGGGGTGAGTGTGGTGGAGTAGCTGAAGTCTATGAAGGACAAGTTGAAGAGGAAGAAGTACATGGGAATATGCAGGTGAGAGTTCAGCCCTATCAGGGTGATCAAGCCCAGGTTTCCCACCACAGTCACCACATAGAAACCTAGAAACATGATGAAGAATGGGATCTGAAGTTCCGACTGCTCTGTCAGTCCCACGAGGATGAACTCTGTCACCGAGGAGGTGTTCTCTGCGGCCATTCTCGTCTAGGAGTGTCTGTGAATGTAAAACAAAACAAAACAGTCATTAAGGGAAAGGGGGAGCAGTTACACACCACGGAAGTACACGGAAGCCAAAGGAGGGGGGAAGAATAAAAGAACAAAAACATTTACAGACACTAACTATAGGACAGACACTTTCTAAAGGCTGGCTGGTCTGTAATTATCCCGACTCTACAGGTGAGGACCTTATGAAACTATCACGAAGTCACAGCGCTACAGAATCGCTAAAGCAGGGGGATTACAACCTTCTGACTCCTGAGCTGAGAGCTGCTAACTGCTTTGGAGCAGACACTCACGGGTTCAGCTTGGAGCCTCCCTCTACTGCCTCCTGCCCATCTCCTTCTGGGTGAAGCAATTGGTGTAGAGGAAAGGAAATCGACAGCGTGCTGTACAGACCGTTCTACTTTTGCTTCCCTGCATTTAGTATCAAAACTTCTAGTTTATCTTGGTACTCACACAGAATTGGAAGAAGAGCTTGCTCTCTGGTTGTTCCTTTGTTGTGAGACTCCTGGACAATTACTAGGGAAGGGGTAAGCATCTTTCCCCTAGCACCGTGAACAACAGGAAACTGAGGCTTTTGTTGGAAATCTCAGTGAGCTCCCACAGGACCATTGCCCTAGGGTCTGCCTTCCTAAGGAAATGTTCATTACACCCTTGATAATGCTTCAAGTGGCTTTTAATGAATTGTTTTCTCTTTAAGTTACATCTTGAACATGATCAAAAACAAAGCATTAAGGGTGAAATAATTCTTACCATCTAGTATAGAGCACTTGCTATTTACCAAGCACTGTGCTAGCATCACAACAGCAACGTACAAATAACGCTGCCTCATTTATTACTGATATTGACTTAATACATGTTAATGCACTTTTTAGCTAGCTGTATTTAACCATCACACAATGACTACATACTTCAAAGCATCGTGTTGTACATAATAAATATATACTATAGCATCTAGTGATTTCAAAAATTCTGTTGATTTATAAATGAGAGGGCTCACTCCAGAATTGAGTCCACTCTGATATCTCCAACTTCAATGGCATTCTTAATCATTGCCTACACTGTCTCCCCATCAGTGTAACAAGTTCTCTGAAGCAGTGTCATTAATTACAAGAATCTAGAGGCTCAGGATAGATTTTTTAAACAGTCATTTTAAAGGAGGGTGAAAGGTACTAGAGGCAGGAAAAGTCAAGTCAGAGGCTCTCAGACACCAGAAGAAAAGAATCACCATATCACTCATTTGCCAAAAATCACTTGGCCATATCCAAGCTAAAACATAAAGACCCTTACTATTTCATCCTATTATCTTCTCAGGCAGATTAATCTTGGTAATTAAAAACAAATGCTTGCTATATACTTATTGTTCATTAATGTCTGAAAAGCCAGGCATTGTCCCTAAGTCTAGCAATAGGGATTTGATGACTTTGACCAAGAATACATTGCACATCTTCTGTGTCACAGAAATTCTTCTGAGCTACTTTATTCTCCCCCAGGAGAAAATAAGATATTATTATTATTATTATTATTATTATTATTATTATTATTACCCTACATGGGAAAATAATTATATATTTATACTGCATTATTCAAGTACAAGAAAACAGAATATATATATATATATGAAATGTGGAAAAAATATGAACAAGAAAAGTTCTGTGAAGAAAAGGTAAACCACTCAGAGAAGTAGAAAGGGGAGAAATATTCCAGTTTTAACTAATTATCTGACATCTGAACATAAGATTTGAGAAGTGTTGTTTGGGGAAATCAATTACTCAACTACCACACCAGCATNCACTGCTTGCTTGACACAAGATTCTCTCCAAGACATCACATTTTTGCCCTGAAACTTAAATGCAATAAGTTAACTCAGAACAGTGAGTGACTCTAAAGGGAGAAATGTCTGGCTGTAGTAACAGGACAGAGGTGTGAGAGACCTTGCTAGGGATTTAGGCAATCGTGAGTCAACTCTATAGATCACTGACTGAGACTAATATAAATTCTCATAAGGCTTTGTGAAACAACTTATGTTCTCCATTCCTTACAAGAGACTAGGGGTGATGAATTTCATAGCCAAGAAATAACTTTTATTTGAGGAAATTCAGGCTTTGGTTATCAAAGTGTTTATAACGGTTTTAGGCAAGTTATGTCTAGAAAGTTCTCGAAATTGTTTCAAAATTTTAACTCAAAAGTCCATTTCCCTCCAGCAAAGCCTAGCTACCACCACCATATACATGGCAGCATGTATATATTTTGTGGTGAGTGCACATACATCAATGAGGATTTACTAACTCCCAACTCAGTCTCATCCATAATGGTGTCTCATTGGCCAGCTAACACTTCTAACTGTCCACATCTCAGACTGAGACTAATAACTGTTATCTTCTCTTCTCAAGCCTAGTACACACAGTTGAGAAATACATAATATCAAACCATTATAAAAAGTCATAATGTCCCACATAGCAAGCATTCTTTGAGACTACTGTAAGGGGTGGGAAAAGACCCTAGGATGCTGTGGGATAACCCCTCTGAATGCTGTAAATATGTTTTATTACCATTGGTTAATAAAGAAACTACTTTGGCCTATAGCAATGCAGGATAGAGCCAGGCAGGAAATCCAAGCAGAGATACAGGGAGAAGGGCAGAGTCAGAGAGATGCCAGCGAGCCCCCAGAGCAACAAGATGTACTAGAAAACAGGTAACATCATGAAGCCTTGTGGCAAAATATGGATTAATAGAAATGGGTTAGTTTAAGTTGTAAGAGCTAGTTAGCAATAAGCCTGAGCAATAGGCCAAACGATTTATAATTAATATTAAGCCTCTGAGTGATTATTTTAAAAGTGGCTGCAGGACTGAGTGGGACAGAAAAGCCTCCATTTACATTAGGAATTCATTAAACATTTGCTTGTCTCTAGGAGCTTTGGAGAGTTCTATATGCATGATATAACGCCAGGGAAAGTTCTTTTGAGGTTAACAGTTCACAAATGGTTTCCATGGGAACTTCATTTCAATGCATCAGTGTTTTATCTCAAGTGAACCAGAGCTTCTTTATCTTTCTACTGTTAACTTGCTGCAATATAATGCGAGTGGAGCAAGGAAATATGCCCTTGATTAAGTTACCTGATACAAAACTGTCCCTCTTCCCCAAACCTGAAACTCTGTATAATAGCTTCCTTGCCTGATTTGCTATTAATAGAAAATTATATGTAAGACAGATTATAACAAGCTCATCGGGACAAACACATGCACTATACAGGGCTTTTATACATATGGTGTATGCATTAGCCTCCAAGAGTCTGACATGCCATCAAATAGCATTTGGTTGTGCTGAGAATGACCCTGTCCACTCTACACAAGAGAAATCCAAGAATAGCTATAATTCCAACACAACAGACAGCCTGTCCGGAGAAAGATGGCAGTTGAATTGTTCCCATCCAAAAATGAGTTCAGCTGGACCCTAAGGATGTGCATAGATTAATGTCATCTATAAGACATCTTACTGTAACATTAATTTTAATTTTAATGTGTACATTTATCATGTCAAATGCTATGCAAAAAAAAAATCCTAAGAAATGGCTTCTTTCCCAAAGGTTTGTAATCTGATAGAGGCATCTCCCATCTGTTTCCTCCTCTTTTTGCTCATCTTTTGTGTTCCAAAACTCCCAGGCTTCAGTTCTTGGTGATCTGTGTCTTTTCCTCTCTACACACTTGATAATCTCATTCTGGGCTTTAAAGATATTCTGTACCACTCCAGCCAGGAAGCAGGTAGGCTAACTGTAGATCTTCACCTATCCCTCCTCTCCTCCAAATTCCCCCCCCCCAACTCACATTTCATCCCTAGCTCAGTAGCAGACCACCTGCTGAGGCCACCCTGCCATAATTGCCCCCATCTCCAGTGAATCTCACAAATCTTACCTAACTTCCCTCCCCTAACTCATTGCTTTCCCCCGGACCAAGACTCCAGCAGGCACTCCCTGGGAGCCCACAGGCAACTCTGGTTGGGAAAACAGGGAAGCTAACTGCAGCTCTTCACTTCTCCCTCTGCTCCCTCCAAATTCAGTTCCTCAGTCCTATCCCCAACTTTGTAGCAGACCACCTGCTGCGGCCTCCCATCCCTCCCACCTCACCTCCAGTAGATCACACAGATGCAAGCCTCCAAACTTCCTTCCCTGAACTCATTGCTTTATCCCAGCCCCCAACTCCAACAGGCATTCCCTGAGAACCCTCACTCTCTGCCCTGATTCCAGGGATTGAAGCAGATCCTGATAAAACATCCTCCTTTCTTCCCTCCTGTGGACTCACTCACCAACCCCTTCCTAGCCTATCCCCTTCCTAAGTGTCACCTTCCAATACCTAAAGATATATTATACTTGGGAACACAAGTGACCACACCTATTGGGATCCCAGAATAGCTTCCTACAGGCAACACACTCTCCTAAGAACCACAGAGGGCATCAGAAATCAAGAAACAAAGCAATCACCCAACAAAGATAAGACCAGATATCAGCAGGTAAAATTATGGTCTTCCAAATCCCATATACCTAGACACACAATCAATAATACAATCAATAATAGCCAAGATAGTATGTCTTCACTAGAGCCCAGCAACCCTACCACAATAGGCCCTGAGTATTGCAGGATGGCTAAAGCACTCACACACAAAAGACTTAAAATAGCCTTTATGAATATGGCAGAGATGTTTAAAGAGGAAATGAATAAATCCCTTAAATAAATCTATGAAAACACAAACAGTGGAAGGAAGTGAAAAAAAATGAGAGAGAGAGAGAGATCAGGACCTGAAAGTGGAAATAGAATCAATAAAAAGAACCCAAACTGAGGAAAATCTGGAAATAAAATATTTAGGAACTAAAACAGGAACCATAAAGGCAAACTTTACCAACAAAATACAAGAGATGAAAGAGAGACTCTCAGGCATTGAAGACATGATAAAATAAATGGATATTTCAATCAAAGAACCTGTTAAACCTTAAAAAATATCCTGGCACAAAATACCCAGGAAATCTGTAACACTAAAAAAGACCCAATCTAAGAATAATAGGAATAGAAGAAGGAAAAGAAACCCAGGTCAAAGGCATAGAAAATATTTTCAACAAAGTCATAGAAGAAATTTTCCCTAACCTAAAGAAGAAGATACCTATTAAGATAAAAGAAGTATGCAGAACACCAAATAGAATGGACCAGAAAAGAAAGTCCCCTTGGCACATAATAATCAAAACACTAAATGTACAGAACAAAGAAAAATATATTAACAGCCGTAAGGGGAAAGGACTAAGTAGCATATTAAGGCAGACCTATTAGAATAACTCTTGACTTCAAAGGGAGACTTTAAAAGCCAAGAGGGCTTGAACAGGTGTTCTATATACTCTAAGAAACTATAGATGCCAGCCCAAACTACTATACCCTACAATACTTTCAATCACAGTAGATGGAAAAATATGACATTCTTGATAAAACCACATTTAAGCAATATCTATCTACAAACCCAGCCCTACATATTTTAGAAGAAAAATTCCAACCTAAAGAGGTTAACCACCACCAAGAAAACACAAGGAATAAATAATCCCAGACTAGCAAATCATAAGATGGAGATAAGAGGGGAGGTGTGGAGAGGGGACTGGGAGGACAGGAAGGAGGGGGAACTAGAGTCAGGATGTAAAAAACAAAAAAAAAAATACAAAAAGAGGAAAAATATACAGACATACACCATAACAACAAAATAAAAAAATAGATAAACATTGTTCATTGATATCTCTCAACATAAATGGCTGTAATTCCCCAATAAAAAGACACAGACTAAGAGATTAAATATAAGAACAGGATCTATTATTCTACTGCATCTAAAAACATGCTTTATCATCATGGATAGACATCATTTCAGGATAAAGGGATGGAAAAATATATTCCAAGCAAATGGACCCAAGCAGCAAGATTTGGAGCCATTTTAGTATCTGCCAAAATAGATTTCAAACCAAAACTAATAAGAGGAGATAGAATAGGATAGGACACTACATACTCATCAAAGGAAAATCCACTGAAAGGACATTATAATTCTTAACATCTAGTCAACAAATGCAAGGGCACCCAAGTTCATAAAAAGAAACACCTCTGCAGCTTAAAACACATATTGACTCTCATACATTGATAGTGGGAGACTTCAATACCTGACTCTCACCAGACAAAAACTAAGCAGAGATATGCTGGAGCTAAGTGACATTATAAATCAAATAGAACTAATGGATGTTTGAACATTTCACCCAAACACAAAAGAATATACCTCCTTCTCTGCACCCTATGCAACTTTCTTCAAAACTGACAACATACTTAGACACAAAACAATTCTAAACAGATACAAGAAAATTTAAATAGCACTCTGCATCCTATCAGATCACCACAGATTAAAGCTGGATATCAACAACAACAGAAATCTTACAAACTCGTGGATACTGAACAACTCACTACTGAATGAAAAACATGAATCGAGACAAAAATTAAGGAATAAATAAGACTTCCTAGAGTTGGAGGAAAATTAATACACAACATACCCCACCCAACTCATGGGACACAAGGAAGGTGCTTCTAAGATGGAAGTTTGTATAACTAAGGACCTACATGAGAAAAATTGGAGAGATCTCATACTAGTAACTTAACAGCACACCTAAAAGCTCTAGAATAAAATGAAGAAATCACACCCAAAAGGGGTAATGGCGAGAAATAATCAAATTTAGTGCTTACATCAATAAAATAAAACAAACAAGCAAAAAACAATACAAAGAATCAATGAAATGAAGAGTTTGTTCTTTGAGAAAATCAGTATGATTGGCAAACTCTTCTTCAAATGAACTAAAAGGCAAAGAGAGTATCCAAATTAACAAAATTATAGATTTTGTTATTATAGATTATAATTATAAGAAAATTATATNTGAAAAGAGGAACAGACACCAAGGAAATCCAGAGAATCATAAGGACATTCTTTAAAAACCTACACTCCACCAAATTGAAAATCTAAAATAAATGAATAATTTTCTGCATAGGCACCACTTATCAAAGTTAAGAAAGCAAGTTAAACAGACCTATAGTCCCTAGAGAAATAGAAGCCACCATTAAAACTCTCCCAACCAAAAAAAGTCCAGAGTCAGATGGTTTTAGCACAGAATTCTACCAGACTTTCAAAGAGTTAATGCCAATACTTTTCAAATTATTTCACAAAATAGAAACAGAAGGACATTGCCTAACTCATTTTACAAGGCTCCAGTTATGCTGATTCCCAAACCACATAAAACCCCAACAAAGAGAATTACAGACCAATTTCCCTTATAAACATAATTGCAAAAATACTTAATAAAATACTTGCAAACTAAATCCAAAAACACATCACAAAGATCATCCCCCATCATCAGATAGGTTTCATTGCAGAGATTCAGAGATGATTCAACATACATAAACCAGTAAATGTAATCCACTCCCTCATAAACAAACTGCAAGAGAAAAACCACATGATCATCTAATTAGATGCAGAAAAAATCTTTGACAAAATCCAACACTCCTCCATTATAAAAGTCCTGGAGAGAGTATGGATACAAAGGACATACCTCAACAGCCATAGCAAATATCAAATTAAATGAAGAGAAATTCAAAGCAATTCCACTAAAACCAGGAACAAGAAAAGGTTGTCTACTCTCTCCATACCTATTCAATATAGTACTTGAAGTCTTAGCTACAGCAATTAGACAACCGAAGGAGATCAAAGAAATGCATACTGAAAAGGAAGGAGTCAAAGTATCTTTATTTGAAGATGATATGATAGTATATATAAATGACAAAAAAATTCCATGAGAAAAATCCTACAGCTGATAAACACTTTCAACAAAGTAGATGGATACAAAATTAACTCACAAAATCCTGTTGACTTCCTACATACAAATGATAAATAGACTGAGAAAGAAATCAGGGAAACAACTACTTTCACAATAGCCTCAAAGAACATAAAATATCAGGGCATCTCTAACCAAGCAAGTGAAATACTTGTATGGTAAAAACTTCAAGTCACTGAAGAAAGAAATTGAAGAAGAGATATCAGAAAATGGAAAAGTATTCCATGTTCATGGATTGGTAGGATTAATACAGTAAAAATGGCCATCTTACCAAAAGCAAAATCTATGCAATCCCCATCAAAATTCCAACACAATTCTTTGCAGATCTTGAAAGGGCAATTCTTAGCTTCGTATGGAAACACACACACACACACACACACACACACACACACACACACACACACAAGATAGCTAAAATAATTGTAAATAAAAAAATTCAGAGAGATACTGCTATCTCCATTTTAAGTTGTACTATAGAGTTATAGTAATAAAAACACCATTGTATTGGCATAAAAGCAGACACATTAATCAATGGAATTGAAATGAAGCTGCAGAAATAAATCCACATACCTGTGAATACCTGATTTTTTTTATAAAGAAGCCAGAAAAGCACACTGAAAAAAAGACAGCATCTTCAACAAATGGTGCTGGTCAAACTTGATGTCTGCATATAGAATAATGTAAATAGAGCCCCCTACCTATCACCCTACACAAAACTCAACTCCAAAAGGATCAAAGACCTCAACAAAAAAATAAAAATCAGATATACTGAACCTGATAGAAGAGAAAGTGGAAAATTACCTTGAACACATTGGCACAGGAGAAGACTTTCTGAACAGGACACCAATAGTGCAGGCACTCCGATCAGCAATTAATAAATGGTACCTAATGAAACTGAAAAGCTCCTGTAAGACAAAGGACACTGTTAATAGGACAAATCAAGAGCCTACAACCACACATCAGATAGAGGACTAATATCCAAAATATATAAAGAACTCAATAAACCAGATATCAAAAAAAAATCAAATAATCCAATTAAAACCAGGGTACAGATCTAAACAGAGAATTCTCAAAAAAGGAAACTCAAATGGCTGAGAGACACTTAAATAAATGTTCAATCCTTAGCCATCAGGGAAATTCAAATCAAAACTAGTTTGAGATTTGATCTCACACCCTCGGAATGGCTAAGATATATAACACACGTGACAGTTCATGCTGGCAAGGATGTGGAGTAAAGGAAACACTCCTCCATTGCTGGTGGGAGTGAAAACTTGTACAGCTGCTATGGAAATCAGTGTGGCAGTTCCTCAGAAAGATGGGAATTGGTATACCTTAAGATCAAACTATATCACTCTTAGGTATATACCCAAAGGACATTTCATTCTATGACAGATACATTTGCTCAACCATGGTCATTGCTGCTCTATTCATAATAGCCGGAAATTGGAAACTGAGATTTTCCTCAAGAGAAGAAGGGATAAAGAAAATGTGGTATGTTTACACTATGAGGTATTACTCAGCCATTAAAAAACAAGAAGAAGAAATTTGCAGGCAAATGGATGGGACTAGAAAAAAATCATCCTGATTGAGGTATCGCAGACCCAGAAAGAGAAATATGGTATGTACTCACTTATATATGGATAT